>JXSR01S026434.1:4275-33310 GCA_000969725.1 Ophiothrix spiculata | reverse complement strand
ATCCCGGTTAGGGTGCATCAAACGCCCCATGTTTTTTAAAAAAGCTTCTAGTAAACTTCTACCTAGAATACAATTGTTCCAATGCTTGATAAAAATACCTGTGCCAAATTTCATCGAAAACGAAATTCGTTTAGGGGGACCACGTGGCAGTTTTTATACATGCCACTAGTTTTGAAATATGCAAAAGGCAGCTATTAAGTTTTCTATAGCATAACTCAATACAAAATACAATAGCTGCTTGGTTGAGTTCAGTGACATATGCTTTGAAAAATCACTGCCATTCATTTTGTCTGGTCTAATTCTCCTATTGATCATTTAATATCACAAGTGATAAAACATTTCAAGCTGAATAATGATCTTGTTGTTTAGGCATTGAAAAGAGCTAGAAATCCAATAATTGCCTACTTAAGGCTAACTGCTTGAACGATTTGAAGTGCTTTCATTGATCATTAATTACCACTATTGATAAAGCATTTTGGCACCATGAGTCTTGACAAGGGGTCAGGTCAAGGTCATTTAAGGTCAAAGGTCATTTGAGGTCAACTCTCAACAGTGTTCAAAAAGTTGACCCTTGGTCATCTGGGGTCATTTTGGGTAATTCAAGGTAATTTTATATCCCATGAAACATCCAGAGTCATTATTTACAATACCACATATGGCAGCTATTCCTTTGTGAGTTTCTGAGTGAGGATTCTGGAGGTAATAATAAATAGCTGCCATATGTAAGCAGACAATTTCAATACCTTAACTTTAATGCCACCGTGGTCCCCCTAGACCGCCTCTAATTTTTTTCAAACTTTACACAGCGTGTTTTCTAGCCAAATGGAACATTCTAATACTAGGTAGAAAAAATATGTATGACATGAGGGCGTCTGATGCACCCTAATCCCGGTAGTTATTAACTGGGGAAATCATCAATTTTTACCCGAATGGGAGTATAAAAATTCAAGATGCAGTGATTAACTGGGAAAATTGTTAATTTTTACATGCTTACATTTCGTTTACATCCTTATATTCCAATCAACCTATTGATCTGTTAGGGTACTCAAGTACCCGCCCAAAAATTAAGTAGGGTACCGGGTAGTAGTCGGGTACTTAATTACCTAGAAAGTCCCAGACCCAGCATATGGATGGATCGTTCAGCTTCATTCATCATGGATTAACCCTTCTCATGGTAGCCATATTTTAACACACCATCCCTCAAGTGACTCTTTTCCACATGTCAATCCAAAACCATACACCAAACCATTAGCTTTGGTGAAGCTGGCAGAAAAAGTGAACGGGTGACAAACACTTACAGAAACAAAAAATTAATTTTTAAAGGCCTAATGGCGGAGAATACCAGGTTTTATCAAATGCCAATTATCAAGATAAATTGCTTCCAGTTTACCTGGTCAAAATGGTGTAGTATGACAACCAGGTGAATTGGAAGCAGTCATCAGGGTATAATTTGTATGTTTTCATTTCAAGGTAATTTACCCCAATGTCCCCAGCAGTTGCCTTGATGCCCTATGATTTAACAAATTACCTTGAAATGGGGAGCCCTTTCTATACCTTGGAAGCAATTGCGGATGCAATAGACATTTTAATCAAAATTTTATTATTTTTTCCCCCAGACAAATGATGGCGTTAACCGCAAGTCTGCCAACCAACGACAGTGAGCTGCAACTTTACCGTGTCCTCGAGAAGGCCAACCTCATCTTGTATTATGACAGTTTCATTCAGCAGGGTGGGGATGATGTCCAGCAACTTTGTGAAGCCAGCGACGAAGAGTTTCTAGAGATAATGGCACTAGTTGGAATGTCCAGCAAGCCGCTTCATGTCCGAAGGTTACAAAAAACACTCCAGGAATGGGTTCTCAATCCAGAAAAATTCAGAACTCCACTTACATCTCCCCCGCCAAATCTAGCCATTCCATTTAGTTTAGGGTTGCAACAAACAGCTCATCAACAACAACAACCAAAAATGACCCCGCATGCAAAGTGGACTGGTCCTGCAACTATCCAAGATAGCCAATCTATGGTGATTCCTATTTCACAGTTGTCGCCATCAACAAAGCCTGGTGCTTCGGGAGAAATGGGATTGTTGGATCATGAAGAGAACCCTGTATTAACTCAAGAAACGGTTCAGAGATTGAGAGAATCAGCTGAGATTGTTATTGGTAATGAGCAACCATCGTCATCACCTCCGCCTCTCAACAGGTACAAATTGGACTTTTAAGAACTTTAAAGCAATACTATAAAAGTACGTGTTAGAATGAAGTGCCCCCTGTCACCCATGACTTTTAATTGAGTTTGGTAGATATCAATACCCTCCAAACGATTTGGCTCAAATACGCTTACCTTTTCTGGCTGCTTGTTGAATTAAATTCCGGGTCCCAAATTTACATGTAATTCCACGTGTATTACCATAAAAAAAAGGGGGAAAAAAGAGAAGCACGCATGTGCTTTTTATCCATTTTTCTGTAGCAACACAAGTTTCTGACAAAATACTTTTGAAAACGCTTTAAGATAAGCACATTTCTTCATTTTAGGCTGTTTTTACTCAAAATCATTTCTGATCAAAATCTTATTTCACTCACAAAATCAAATTGGGGATTTTAATACCAAGGTTCTTTATTTCCATATAATACATACATTACAAGAAACAAATAGATAAAAACGAGAACAATAATATATGGAGGAGTGGCCGGGAGACCAATAAGGTCTGATATGGTCCACCCCTATACAAGAGAAATTATATCATGTCAATAGCTAAAAATAATACTCAAATGAAATAATATCACAGGAAAGAAAAACATGAAGTACAAGCACTATAAAAGACAATGGGCAGGCTCAAATTCAATCATATTTTTGTATAAGGTTACATTTGAGTGTGTTACGAAAATGTTTTACAGTTTTGCATTGTTTTAATGTTTTGGGGAGTGAATTCCAAAGAATTGGTCCGCTCATTCTTATGCAATGGTCTGAGAAAGATTTCTTATTTCTTGTTAAATTATAATGATCAGAGTGTCTTGTTTTGTACTTGTGAATGTTTGATCTTTCCGTAAAATAATCTCTTAAAGCCATAGGTAGTTCATCTATAGAAAATCTATACATAAACACCCCTAGTTCTAAAGTATACATATCAGTGATAGTCAACAAGTTGTTTTTAGCAAATAATGGACCGGAGTGACTCCTGTAATGGCTATTAGAGACAGTTCTAATGGCCCACTTTTTTTAATTTTACAAGTTTATCAAGATATGACTTACATGTGTCACCCCATACTATAATTTAGGTATGGTAGAACTAAAGTACAGTAAAGCGTATGAAGTAAACGATTTGGAATATAATACTTCAATTTGTTCATGACACCAATATTTCTAGATATGGTTTTTGATATACAATCAATATGATTTTTCCAGTCAAGTTTTCATCTATTAATACACCAAGAAACTTTGTTGATTTTACCCTTTCAAGTTTGGTATCATTTAATACAATGTCTAGATCGTTCGGTGCCTTCACTGAGGTCATATAATGTGTTCCTAAAATCATGAAATTTGTTTTGGTAGCATTAACTGATAGTTTATTGGCTTTGAACCAATTACTTACTCCTTTTAATTCTTCATTGATTAAAGTGGAGGCAGTTTGTGATATTTTTATCTGAATATAGAATAGTGGTGTCATCAGCAAATAAAATGAAATCTAAAACATTTGAAGTATTTGCGATATCATTTACATACAATATAAAGAGCAAGGGACCCAATATAGAACCTTGTGGTACCCCACATGAAATTTCCCTCTGATCCGAAAAACATTCATTGTAGGAGACAAATTGCTTTCTTTTGCTAAGATAATTCTTGAACCAGTCAAGAACGACTCCACGAAATCCATAATGTTCAAGTTTATGTCTATAGTATCGAATGCTTTCGATAAATCTAAGAATATTTCAATTGAGGTTTCATCTTTTTCAACAGCAGTATTTACTATATCCACTAGTTGAGAAATTGCCATGTAGGTTGAATGTTTCGGACTAAAGCCGAACTGTTTTTCATTAAGGATTTCGTGAGTAGTAATATAATCTACGCATCAGTTAAACACAAGCCTTTCAAGGATTTTAGAGAAGCATGGTAAAGGTGACACTGGACGATAGTTAGAAAATATAGATGTATCATTCTTTTTATGAATTGGTATAACTTTTGTGATCTTTAATTTAGGCCAAGTCAATGTTTATAATGATGCTCATTAATTTAAATGCATCTAATATACCAAACTAGTAGGGGCTGATTAAATTAGACCGCAATCAGAACTGAGAACAAGCCTTGCTCCCACGAACCCAGAAAGAAAAGGGCCTCTCTCAGTTTGTGCATGTGCAAGGCAGTTAAATTTCAATGATACCAATGGTTGTGTGGGCTAATGATAATCAAATCAAGCAAATCAAAAATCCACAAAATTATTATACATGTATTGATTTTTTTTTTGATCAAGTAACAAAAACTAGAAAACAAACCATGTCCTTTATCTTTCACGAACTCTAACATGGAGCTTACTGCCGAAAGCATATTTTTATGAATAAATGTGTTTTTGTACTTTAATCTACTCTTTGACATTCTGTTATACAATGAATGTATGTATGATAACCCTTTTGTATGTAGTGGAAGAAATTTACAAAAACATTGTGTTATTTTCCTCTTTTGCTAATTAGGAAGCTTGTCAAGGATCTGCAGCACATATTTGAAATGCCCTTAGATCACCCAGAAAGATTTCCTGAAATCAGAAGGTGGTCAGCTATTTATGGCAGATTTGATTCCAAAAGGAAGTCAGTCAAACCACTCAGTTTGCATGAGGTATGTTGACCACCAAATTTGGGCAACCATGGTTTAGCCAAAGACCCAGATGAGCCTTATTTCATAATAATTGACATCATTTGAAAAGACATAGTCCTTATTTCAAACTTATTTAGAGTCATTTGAAAATTAAATTTTCGAGTTAAATCTTAAAACATGAAAATTTTCCTTTATCCCTATTATAAAGTACGATATTAAATTTGTGTAGATGGAAATCATATTATTGGTTTGAATGATCTCAACACATAAGAGTTTCGCATACCTCAATTTTTTTGGTTGATGTCTAAATGGAGTATGACTCGGTTAATTTTTTTGACACGTGAGCCCAAAATCAAGTCATACTCCTGTAGATTGTGGTGACTCATCAGAAGTCTCCCAGCACCTTCACGTTGAATCTTCAGAACACTGTGCCAATTTGGAGGAAGGATAGATCTTGGAATGGGAGCCAAAATATTTTGAACATGGTGTAAAGGAGGCCATCTACATCAGAGTTAACCAACCATTACATATGTACTCCACAAAGTCAGTGGTGCCACAAGCTACCTAGATAATGATTCGATTTTAAGGTCAATTGTCCAAAAGGTTTGTTTGTGTTAATAATAGATTAATCTAAAATGTGCTTGGTAACAAAATTGTTTTGTTGTTGTTGTTTTTGTGAAGGTGACAGTAAACGAAGCTTCTGCCCAGCTGTGTGATCTTGATCCATTCCTGTTAGCCCAGAGAGAGAAACTCTTTCCTCTAGCTCGACAAGTCGTCAGAGAGAGCGGATATCGCTACAAGCATGGGCATAGCAGGTAAGTGGATATGGATTAGTCTATACCAGCATTGAAGAATACATGCCAGCTACCCTTTGACACTTGGGTCAAGAAGGGCACTGAGGAGTTACAGTCTTGCTCAAGGACAATGCATGGGCCACTTCAAAGCTCAACCAGCGGTTGACCACCAATACCTGCGAGTGTTGCCTTGTTGCTACTGTTCTGAACAATGGCTGCTGCTCTGAACCTGCGGTTTTGATCTTTCGCCCGTCAGTTGAGTCTTGAAGCAGCCCCTTGCATGTTTGTTTACTGTATGGTTATGAGTCAGGCTTAAATGGTTGTTATTTTCTAAAACGGGCATCTTTTAAAAGCAATCAAAAAATGCAACTTGGGGGGGGGGGGTGTCTGAGTTTTAAAATTTTTAGGTTCAAATACATTTTTGAGTTTCAAATATGTATGCAAGTTTCAAATATTTGGGATTCAAATATTTAAGTGTCAAATTTTCGAGTATCAAATTTTTGAGTTTCAGGTTTTCAAGTTTCAAATGTTTGAGTTTAAAATTTTTAAGTTTCACATTTTCAAATTCATGTTTTTAGAGTTTCAAGTTTAAGAGATTCAAATTTTTGAGCTCCCATGCCCAAATAGATAAACGAGTCCGTATTGAATTAGCCCAGTAGATGCAAGTTCAATCTGAAATCATCAACACATTGTTGAGCAAAAACTTATTTGTTGGACTATATAATACAAATATACTGCGATGGTAACAACAAAATAAATCGCCATGTTTTGTATTTTTAATTTGCATGTTGATTTATGATTGGTGTTGAAGTTCCAAGTTGGTCAACTATGGGCAAGTATTTGAGTTTCAAACAATTGAGTTCAAAGCAGAACTTTTTATGTTAAATTTTCACTCATTTTTTCATTGTTTCTTTTCACTGACATTTATATCAACCTCCATGGGCATTTGTTTTGCTGGATAACTAATAATATTAAATGCATTAATATTGGCTTTCTATCAATTGGTTTACTTACTTAATCTTACACAATGTCAGGGTGTGCAGAAAATATATGCCCTTAATAGCGTATTTCCTAGAGACAGTGCTTAGTTCGATTCATAGAACCCTTGTTTTTCAAAAGACACAAAGCAATATAGAGGTATATAACTATCAAGTCCAGTGACCTAGAAACCGGGCCAAGAAAGTCAGTTAGTACCCTCCATATAAAAAAGTCTTTTGGGTGAGATCAGTGGGCTATCCAGAACTTTGATAGTCCAAGGAGTAGTCAGTGGATAGATTTTGATGTGATGGAGGATTTGTATTGTGGATAGTATCACCGAAAAAACAAAGGTCCTATGGATCGGACTAACTGTGCCTTGAGTGAAATCATCGATTGTCTCCAATCAAATCATTTGAGCCCATTGTATTCTAAGCCTGTTGGCTGTTGCGGTCTCTGCAACTTGCACGGTGCAGTGAACTCTTTTCAATTACCGTAAAAGTTTAAATTTCATCCACCCATTTGTGCATATTTGTATTAATTGGAGTAAACTTAAATAAGTGATAATGAACCTGTAGAATGCAGTTGAGCAGCCCATCATGTTTATGGTAAGATAGTCATTTCTAAGCAGTCTCTATTGTAACCTGTGTTCCTGCTAAGGCTGTATGGCGCGCCATTGGCGCAGTGTCGTGGGAAAATTGGCGCAATAGGTTTCTGAAAATGTGTAAAAAACATTCTCTCCTGGTTTTATTTTCCAATTTTCAGCCTCAGCTCATGATATTGGCGTAAGCACCTATTCAACTTTGTCAAAATTGTTTGAATTGGTACAAGCTCAAAAACCTTAGCGGGAACACTGATTGTAACAATTGATTAGCTGTATATGTATATGGGGTGGTGGATATCCTGTGATGAACATGGAATACGATGAAAGCCAGAAATATATAGTTGTCAGATTTCATACATTTTCAAGCTTTATCAAAAAATTAAGATATCGGCAAAATTTAAATACTAACAAATATTACTGTTGTGCAGCACACAGCCTACACAGATATGCCACTAAGGAATCGGTGACATCTGCCACTTCATGCCACAGTCACATTTGCTGGAATTGGTGAGCGGTAGAGGACATATGCAACTGTGGCAAGAAGTAGCATCTGGAGTGGCATAGTTCCCTGTCTAATGTGTTGGAAAACTATAACTTGGAATAATAATTTTAACAAAACTCACTATGCTAGTTTTCTAAGAACCAACTATTTTAAACTTTCATTTTTTGTTCAGTTTTTGTTATAATTTTCTTTAATAGTTTGTTTAGTTGATGAGTGTGAATTATGAGCCACTTTAGAACTAAACACAAGGACATTGAGCTCAGTTTAAGAGCAAATGTAGACTGGAGAATATGGTATGTGTCACTGGTTTTGTCTGTAAAGTGTGCAGAGGCCGTGTAGAATTACAAATCTGGGCGGCATAGCGCACTATAAATCACCAGTATCCGTTTTTATTAATTTTTGTCAAAACACCTTGATACTGTTATAATCTGTTTTCAAACTCAACCTCCTCCTGAAAAGAAGATTAGAAGATGACACGCTGATATTGCAATACCTTAATGCCTTCATTTTTACCTTATCAGTTCAGTGGTAATCAAGGTGATTTTAGACTAGTATTACTCTTTCATATGTAGCTATGGAAAGCAGCAAATCTTTTAGAGATTTAGAGTTGTCGTAAGTGGAGCTATATACAATACATAATTGATGCAAAACACTGCTAACATGTATATTTTCATTTATTAAGTTTACCTGCATACAGCTGTCAGCGTTTCACAAGCACTGGAATTAGACCAATCACACTCTGTAAATGCATGCGTAAACGAGTTTGACTTTCACACAAACCAGGGTAGCAAGCATCTGCTCCAAAAACCCTGTGAATGGAAAAATTGTAATACTGTAGTTTAAAATTACCTTGATTCATTGTAATGAGTTATACGATCAAATACATTCCACTATTGCAGTCCCAGCTGTTTATGTTCATTTAATAATTAGATTTGGTGGTTTTTACTCAATTTGGTTAATTCTGCACTTTTCTGCTTGATTTTTGCAACAAGGATTTGCCCTTTGCAGCTTTGTCGCTTTGCAAGTTTAGGAACACTTCAAAACTCAACCAGCGTTTGACTGCCCTGAACAGTAGGACAGCCAAAACATGAGATCAAAGGATGCTGACAAAATTATTAAACATGAGGACTTTGCAGCGCTGAACTGCACACTTTTGAGTCGAAGATGATGTTCTTTCCCGCGATATTTTGAAATATTTTCTTTAATCAATAAAAATAATTCTGATTATCACCCTGGATTTCTAAAGTTATAACTTATCACATTAAAGTTCAGGAAATACTCTTTCAAATCCATATTTTCTTTACAAATATTATTCAGTTATAATTGTACAATCTTCATTTAAATTTTTGTTGTAATATTACCATTGAAACTAAAAAGTTTGTTTACATTTTTGTTCCCTGAATAGAAAAATATTCAATGCTCTACAGGATTCAACAAGTTATTTTAATTCGCCAGAACAAACATTGATTTATAAAAACCGCCTATTTCCAGAGATGGGCACCCTCCCGGAAAGCATGAAATTTTAAATAAATAACCATAACATTAGCCTTTGATTATACACATTTTACGGCCATTTTAACCTGTCATTGAGAGGTGAACGTGTATTTTCCACTGCGCGATGTTTAGAAACCCACGTGGGGTAGCGCAACGCGGAAGAATTTACGTGTTTATCCCCCTAAGTACGCAAACGCGATACTGCCCAAAATTAAGAAGTAGGCTGATGGGGTAAAAATAGCGATATTGATAAATAATGACATTGAGAAATCAAATAAATATCAACAAAATCCTTTCTTGTCAAATATCCAACGTGGTTTTGAACAAACTAATAAAAGTAGGTTGTAGGTCAGCAATAAATCTTTATATTTCTAGAAATTAAGAGATGGGCACCTTGTAATTTTGAAAATATAGATGAAACGCAGTTCTACTGGGTTGGTTTTCTGTATGTGGAGTTTTCTTGCCGTTAATTTGGGACAAATGTGATATGATCAAGTATTAAAACATCTTAAATCGCAATGATTTTAAATAACCATATAATTTTAAATCTTTGCAACATAATCCCCTTCAAAGCGTTTGTTTTCAAGAATGCAAATTCGAAAACGATATTTTTGAAAAATATTTACCTTTTTGGGTTATTTTTGCTTGCCAAAACTGCTGTGTAAGGCTACGCGGGACATCGCGTAATGTTTAAAAATTTGACGCAAATAAGGCCGCTGGCTGTCTTACTGTGAACAACCTGTTCTGGCCCGTGGCTATTGTTCTGAACAGTGACAACCAGCCAGAACCAGGCCATTCGGCCGGTCAGCCACCTGTTAAGTTTTGAAGCGACCCCTTGGTTAGTTTCAAATTCATTGCATCGGTTTGCTTGATTGTCATCATTTTCAGCTATAGATGGCAATTAAAAGCGACAGGTTTTGACCCTAAGAATCAATGTTATAATGACAAAACTACTAAAGTGTTGAGAGTTCAAACACCAGCATTAGTTCATGCATATCATATTTACATATTTTGTATCATATCGCATATAATTTGAATATTGATTTATACACCAGGAATATTTTAACAACATTTAATCTCACTGTATTCTATGATTTAGTTTTCTGAAGCTAACATAATGCATATTTCGACACAGAATCATGTTTGGCCTACGAGCCCTAATAAAAGATGTTGTAAGGCCATTTGTCCATATGCATTTGCCAAATGATACATGTACCAAGAATAAATTGTCTATAAAGGCAACAAACTTCATTTCGTTAAAGTTTTGAAAATACATGCAAAAGTCTTGGGCAAAAGTCTTAATTTGATTTTGTTTTGTATATTCACAATACCTATGATGAATAGAAAGGACATCATCTTTTATTAGGGCTTGTAGGCCAAACATGATTCTGTGTCAAAATATAGATCATTATGTTGGCTTCAGAAAACTAAATCATAGAATACATCATGTCTAATCAATCCGAAGTACTGCAGCATCCTACATCAGGGATTCTCAACTAGCGGCACATGTGCCAAATTTGACACTTTGACTGTTACAGATTGGCACTTTGCTCTCTCTCAAAAAAAAAAAAAAAACTCATTAGAAATACACTGAAAAACAGATGCATGAGGTGCTTTAACCTGCAGTATTTTCAGTTATGTGGCGCATTGTAAGAACTAGTTGAGAACCCCTGACTGACATGCTTGAAAAGTTTGTTGTTCCTTTGTAAATTGCACAAACACACAGTTGTGCTTTCATTATCTAAGAAATATTTAAAATTGAAGAGTTGATGTTTACTTTCAAAATTATTACATTTGAAACTCTCTTTGTCTACTTGACCCTATCTCAATAAGTTTCTTTTTTCTTTACGGTACAGATCAGTTAAATCCACATTATCAGGGGATGGCAGATTAGAGAATCCCAAGAAACAAAAATTAGACGTCCCTTACAGGGACGGTGAGTCCACACCAAACCCTCGTACATTACAGGCAGAAATTATGAAGCTACGCAGAGAGGTAGGTGTCTTACGGTCCGTATGCACAAAACAGGACTAAAAAAGTTAGTCCTGTACTAAGTGAAATTGAAATCTTGAAAAAAAAAACCCAATTATTTTTGAAATATGTGATAATTTATGTCTTTGCTCAAAGATCTCTGCTGAATTTTCTGTAATTTAACCATTTGTATGTTTTGTAACATTTTGCATTTGTTTCAAAACAAACAAAAATTGGTTTACTCCATAAGTAAGTCCCGGAGTAAACCATTTTCTTGTTCTAAAAATAATTATTTATAATGTTCTAAAACAGTCAAATGAATCCAATTTTAAAATTTTCAGGGTAAATCTTCAACAAGAACATACATTATCGCCAGATTTCGTTCAAAGTGTGATATTTTTCAAAATTTTAAATTTCGCTTGGTCCGGCACTAACTTTGGTCCTATTTTTTGCATACGGACCTAAAAGACTAAAGGTTCGTATGCACAAAGCAGGACTAACCTTGGTCCCGGACTAAGTTGATTTCTTGAAAATAACACATTTTTTTGGAATTTTGTAATAATTTATGTCCTTGCATTAATATCTATGCTGAAATTACTATGATTTGACCATTTATTAAAATTTTCAGTTTAAATCTTTAATTCAAGAACATAAATTATCACTAGATGTCCCCAAAAATGTGTGATTTTCCCCAATTTCAAATTTCACTTAGTCCAGGACTAAGTTAGTCGTGCTTTGTGCATACGGACCTAAGAACCCAAGCAGAAGGTTTCCACTTGTTACTGGGATGTAGATTCTTCATCAAACTATTGCCATAGAGAGAATCCAAGAATTTTTCAATCCATACGTGCTGCGAGATTTCACTATGTGTGACAGGGAGCTCTGCTCAGGCGAATGTTTAAATTTCTACATAATTCTATGGTGATGAAGCGTCATGCTGATGAAGAAAGAAAACTTTGTACGACCCTGATCAAAACACATGAATTTAACCTACATTTAAAATTGAAAATTCTCCCAGGTACTGAATATCCCTTTAATTTAATGAAAATGTCCTATTGAGATCAATACTACTGTTATGAGATTGGAGGAGAAGGTCATAAATTGGTGCATGATTCCCAAAAATAGAAGATAATAAAAGGATCTTGGTTTCCAACTTGCAAATTGCAAGGCTTCTAAACAGAAGAAAGACTGTTTCACATATTTGTTTTCATTGTTTGCTCAAGTTTACTGTTCTCCACATTTTTAGTTTTCCCACTTCGTAAATATTCAATAAAGAAAAGTAGGGCCAAGATGGCTCAATCTGAGCTTCCAGGGGCTTTGCCCTCTGGACCCTGCCAGGCTCTATAGCAAGGCCCTGCACCCAAAGCAAACATCCTTATAGGGAACAGCAATTTGGAGTAATGATTAATTAACCCTTCAATTAGATTGTTGTAAATTTATTTTCTTTTTATAGGAGCGTATGAATGAAATCACCTCATTACTGACCACCATTAAACAAAACCAAAGCGATACCAAAGCCAGTATAGCAGCAGCCAAATCAGAAGATAACTTGCAGAAGGTTTATGACTTGCAGATTGAGTTAGAGAAATTAACTACACAGCAGCTATTATTGATGACGGAACAAACAGATCTGATCAAGAAACAAAGGAGGTCAGACAGGTATGGCTCCCATATATGATAGGAGATGTGCTTGTTTACTTGAAATAGGGATCTTGTAATTGCAGTGTAGGAGCTTATGCTCGATTGAGCTCCTCAAATGTGACAGTCAGGGGTGTATTTCACAAAAAGTTAGGAATGTTTGTAAGGATTGCAAACCGTTCGTAAGTACAAAATTCATTTGTAAAGTTACGAACAATCGCAAGTTTATTTCATGAAAATTTTGTGATTAAGTACATTCGTAAATATCTTGTAAGTCTACGATCAACTTTTAGTCATTGTAGGCATTGTAAATATGATAGTAAATTTGAAATTTATTATAATCATGGTTATTTCGTGACAAAATAAATGATTAGATAGTAAGCATATGAAAGTGACTACCCATTTGCTTTGTAAAAATAACACGAGAACTCTGTAAGGATTGTGATTGCTATTCGATGTAATTCAGTAAGTTACGCAAACCTACAAACCTTCTTAACTCTTTGTGAAATATACCCAGCACCATTTACAGTCATTATGTATTACGATTGTTCGTATCTTCATTCGTAGCTCCGATTACTTCATAACCTTTTGTGAAACGGATCTTACGATTATTCATAGCCACGATCGTTTTTACACTTATGAATGCACTTACGAATAGAACTTACAATCACCTTTGCAGGGCTAGAATTTCGGCGCGAGTCCGATAGTCCACTCTCGCAAAGACTCGCGTAAAACATGTCCACGAGAATCCAAGTAGACTCTCGTAAATCCTAAAAGCTCCCACACAAAGTGAATGGAGGAGAATCCAAAGACTCGCGCAAACTCCATCCATGATAATCCAAATGGACTCTCGTACCTCTGAACGAAGTTGTACCCCTGCTTTGTGAAAACACCCCTGATATCTGTATCCAATTTTTTTCCCAGATATTATGTTGCCAAAGCCAGAGAAAAAGGTGAAGTAGATGAAGGCAGTGAAGGTCAAGGAGGGAGCGAGGCGGATAACTCCGAAAACATGGAAGGAAATGGTGAGTACAGTAGAAACACCAAAACGCATAACCCATAAAAACCGCGTAACTCAAAGGGAACTTTAAACCCTGACTTTTCCCTATTGTTTTATCGCATATTTTTCATGTTTAACATGAAAGAAATAGTACGAAATCTGCTTTAGTCTAAACCAAGTGACCATCCCTATTGTACATTTTGTGTTGCATTCTCGAAGGATAACATGAAAAGTGCAATTGCTGTAAACTGACTTCATACTCAGTGCAAACATAAAAATAGTTTTAAGCAGCAAGGAATAAAAAATTGTGATATTACAGGTAATCTTTAATAAGCATTTATTCATGGTCTAAGTTTTGCCCAAGCCTACCAATTACATGGTATGAATGCATTTGAAATAAGAAATTATCTCTGTCATGATTTGGATTTTTTTTACTTTTTTGATCAAGTATTGTCAGTGCCAATTCGCTCATGAGCTACTAGTGTGTATTTTTAACATAAATGGGTTGTGTGAACACATACTATTGGTATGTTGGCTTGTTCTATTAACAGGTTTCACAAGTTACAACACCCTCATAAAAATAGTTACGTCTATTAATGGTGGTTTGAAAATATCCTATAATTGCATTGTTTCTGAGGTTGAAAAAATGTGCTCATCGCCTCAATTTGCATACATAGATTCATCAAGTCAAAATAAATCTAAATCACTATGATTTTCATTACCATTTCATTGGTGGCATCACATACCGGTCTATGTCATTTTTGACTTTTTTGAGAAAATTGGCATATCGTAATATATTGACAAGTTCTTTATATCTACTGGGTTACGGACCTTAATCTAGCCTAATCAACAAAATGTAATTAAAATAATTTTGGTCTTTATGCATTTTATCTATATAACATCGACATCAAAATAAATGACATAAATTTCGAATTTATTTAAATAATTGAAATGTTTTACACATTATTCAACAACATTCAAGACAATTTTTCACTACAAACTTGATCTGGAGCTCTGTTTCACCATAAAGAATTTCAAATGCGATTTTCTCAAAATGCGTGTTTCGCTTTATAGATCGGTATATGATTCAACCGACGATTTATGTAGGCCCATTTTGGATGAATGAATTCTGTATCACTATTTCATTTCAGTTGGCGAGACCAGGCTGGGTGAGACAGATAGTCAGACGGGTCCACCATCAGAATCATCAAGCTCAGAAAGAGCTGAAGTAACTAGCTCATCAACCCCAGTCATAACTAGCAGTAAAATAGCACCTAGTCCTAAGAAAAAAGACAGTCAAAACCCAACCAAACTATTAGTACAACACACACTGATGGATGAGGGTCTCAGACTGGCACAGGTAGGTTTTGTTGGCCACCTAGTCCTAGGAAGAAAGACCGTCAGAACCCAACCAAATGTTTAGTACATATACACTTGTGGATGTGGGTCTCTGACACGCCATCTAGCCTTAGGAAGAACGACAGTCAAAATCCAACCAAATGATTCATACAAATATTTACTACCCATGAGAACAATGGTGTTCAGTATCTGCCCGAGGTGACACCATAAATAATAGGCTCAAAGTCTCTTGTCACTAAGTGCAGATACTTTTGACCTATTGCTCAACAAAGAGAACAGATATTTGCTTTGTATAAAAGAAAAATATTCCTGACGTAAAATCAAAAGTAATTTGTTAGTAGTACATTCTTACATAGCGAATGCAAGACTGAATTCTCATAATGTATTCATTATGTGATTATTCGTTGATGCTATATATCATTAAAGAGCCAAAGATTTGTTTGTGAAACATTCATTTCTCATCATAGATTGCAGATTAATCAAAAGAAAATAGGGAGGTTGCATTAGATCTCCTGAAAACTGAAAAGGCCAATTAAATTATTTATAGGGAGAGTATTTATCGTTGTCTACGATAATCAGAAATAAAAGAATATTTAAATATTTTGATATACAGGGTTTGAATTTGACAATGAAACTTTGCATGCTGTCATTATTATGATAATATCTCAAATGATGCAAAAATCTCAAAATGATTGGGGAAAAATTTGGGGATGATGCTGAACTTGTCCAATGCCACTTTAATTTCATCACATTGTGGTTAATTAATGTAAGTTTTGTTTTATTTTTGATTGTTTAAGGCCTATGGAAACACTGAAGATACAGGGCCAGAACCAGAGACAGGAGAAGAAGATAATCCAAGTAACCATGACGATATGCCAAGTAACCATGACGATATGCCAAGTAACCATGACGATATGCCAAGTAACCATAACGATATGCCAAGTAACCATAACGATATGACAAGTAACCATGTAGAAACACCAAGCCATCTTGACAACCAATTCAAATCATCTGATAATGAAATGATGAACAATAATCCGTCCTTAGAACAAACTGATATTCTCAATAGTGATATGATAGATGTCATCAATAATGCAGAACAGAATGGATAGAACTAATGGATGAGGAAGAGATTATGCACTTATCAATTGATGTTCTAAATCCAGGGTACCGGGGATGAGCAAGGGCAAAATAAACTTGTGTTTTCTGTAACCCTTCCATCTCAATCTTAAAATGTCCTCCGAAATAAACCATTTAATCATTAAACTTACCAAAATAAAATGGTTTAAGAGTAAATCTATTGCTCATATGTGACCCGTCATATCGAAACAGGAATCAAGCAATTTCTTTTGTTTGGCCTGGCCAGGACTTGCATCCCAGTTGATCAAGGATTTGAGCATTCGCCCTGCCAGGAGGTTGGGATTTGCAGCGCGGAATTTCAATATTAATTTTACAATTAATTAAATCAATTACCCTAGGGCCAGGATGTGGTTTGGGATTTCCATGCTAATGTTGCTGATGAGCTCGGCCTGTCAGAGACTGAAGTGTAAAATCTTAAATATGCAACTCCCGGGATGCAACTTAGTGAAAGTCCTGGTCAATCTCAGGTACCCTTAAGTCTGGACATCAGTGGATAAGTCCATAATTTTGACAACTTTTAACAACTCCTAACAAACATACCAGTTTGTTATTCTATGCTGCAAGTTTCTTTAGCTCATGTGAACAAATCCCAAGTCTAATGGATGGTCCTATCCATAACAACAATGAGACAACACAATAAGCATTAAAAATTGTGTTTTGACCTGTGTTAAAATTATATTCTTAAGTACCCAATTTCATTACTTCAAACCTAATGAAGATTTGAAGGTCGTGTAATGTGTTTTTTAAATTGCGCCTATTTTGTCAGATTTTGAGATAATTTATTTGATCTTTTGGAGAGACATTTGCAATTGGCTGAATATTTGAAAACCATGCCAGGTGCTATTTTAATAGACCACTTTCATATGTCCCATAATGCATCTTGAAAGTACCATAAACGCTCAGTTGACCATATTATTACCTTCTGCACAAATGACGTCATGCGCAGAATGTAGTACTATGGTCGTTCGCGCAGAAATACCTGTATTTGCGGTACTTTCAAGATGCATTATGAGACATACGAAACTGGACTATTGAAATTTTTTTGCCAGATTTGGAGTTACCCAATTCTATCAAGCACTTCTAACATCTTGACCTGGAGTCTATTTCACTAAAAATCATCATGCATCGTAGCTACGAAGGGTTTAGCTCATAGCTAGATTGAATTTCACAAAGACATTAAAACCATTTGTAAGCTTAACGCATCGTAAGATACAGGAATTTGGCACTGGTAAAAGTCAAACCCTTTGAAATGTTGCAAAGGTTCAAGGGCAAATTAATGATGAGATTCGGTCTTACGATGCATTAATGATGCATTATAATGTTAATGTCCTTGTAGAAGATACAGCCTATCCCATACTTCAATTGACAAAATCTCTTCTGTGTGGTAAGATTTAACTTCTTTTGTTCATTACAATATTGGAAACAATAGTAAACACCACGTCAAAAGTTCCTACCCATGATGTCTATATGCTTGCAGACAAATTCACGTTTTTCTGAAAGTTTATGGCACATGAACCAAGTCTCAATGATTTGTAAAGAACAGTTGATTTTGAAAAATTACCTCTGAATTCAATTTTTGCTAATTCCTAAACGACACACTGAGGGTACAACCACAAACACCATGAATACACACCGCGAGTAAACAGGATCAACACGAGGATTCACTCCACAGCGCAGGCTAATCAATTTCAACAGCACACGATAGCATTATTGACCCGTTGGATACCGTGTTACAGTAATCACTGGCCCTGTACTCATTTGGTACTGATGATGACTCTGCGCATAATTGAATTGATCAATTTACAAGAATTTAATTTAAAGCAGAACAGTAATAGGGTTGATTTTGGTATCAAAATAAAGGAAATTAAATGCTGAATCAATATTTAAAAAATCAATTATTCTCTGAAATCGACATCTCTTGTTAATGAACTTGATAAATTCTGGCTACAAATCGATGAGAATTGGTTTGTGTGCCACATATTGATAGACAAACGTTGATTTAATTCATCTGTAGGAATGTTGAAATCATGGGTAGGAACTTTTGACGTGAAGTTTGAACATGAGTTTAAATTAAACCTTTGTCTCTTAATGAGATAATTTACAAAGCATTTATTTGACCTAATCTAATGTCTAAGTTCAGGCTCCTCAGATATTTGATATCAAAATATTTGAAATATTACAGAAATAGATTGCAATTTCCCACCTCAATTTTTTTCCTTCATTTACTCCAACCTGAATGCATTAATGGTTATGAATTATTTATTGATTTTGTTATAGATTTTAGATATCAGTTTTATAAGAAAATTATTCTGTAAATAGAGAACATAATAAATATTTTATTAATACAAAAGTTGCATTTTGTTAAATTTCAAATGTGTTTTTCTTTTGATTGTTTCCCAGTGATTGTTTAGACAAAATCCTTTGGCAATTGACGTGGGTTTTTACTATTACTATACTCTCTAAATCTTGAAAGTATGCAACAAGCAGTCAACATGCACAAAAACCAATATATATGACCATCCATGGTTTTTGTTTAAAAACACACCCCTTTTTGATGGGGGTTGTACATTGACAAGGTATACGTATATGTGCCTACCTTTTGGGGTGATTTTTCCAGGGTTTTGGTATATCAGTGGGGTGGTTTTCATCTCGTATGAAAGCACCTAATTTTCATAAATTTGGTGCTTTTGGGAAAATTTGCAAAAAAAGCACCCAATTTGAGTAAAATTGGGTGCTTTTCCATTAAAGTTGGTATATTGATGGGTGGGTTTTTGAGTCAAAAATAGGTATAGAGATGGTCAGTTTTTCTGAGTCCGACAGGCACATACCCGTACAAATTTTTTGAAGAACCACCCCCCGGGCTCTCAGTATATTGAAACTCTGTACTTTTCTTGATTTCATTTCGGGGTGAGGGGGGGCATACATTATTCATTATTTCTGGGGTACTCCCGCTCCTCCCCCAGTTACGCCATTCCTCGTCGCAGATCATCCGCGATATCCGTTAAAGCAGGGGGGGGGGGTGGTGGGGAGGGGTTAGGACGTGACGTCATCAGATTTTGAAACTCCCATTCTCATTTTATGCCTGTTTATGCCCTTATAGGTATAGGCCTATAAATGTGCAGATTTCAAAACCGCTGGGCTTGGGACATCGACCCCAGAAAACTAAAAAGATATTCTGATTATTTTAACTTGAGAACTACTCTTTATTTACGCATTGTACGGGTGATACCTCGGATGAATACTCATCAAATCTAAGTAAACAGTCAGGTAAACAGGCAAATTATTGCGCGTCCACCGTCGTCTGATCATTGATTTGCCGTGCGCTTTTGTGAGATAATAGCCCTAATATATGCTCCAGGAGCACATGTGACTTAAGAACATTTTTGGTTGAAGTATATGTCACATGTGACTTAAGAACATTTTTGGTTGAAGTATATGCTCCAGGAGCATGTTCGACCTTAAATGCTCCTGGAGCATATTTGACAACCATGCTCAAAATACCTTCTAATTCGTTTATGTTCCTGAAGTATGTTCTAAGTCCAACATGCTTATTTTTCTAGCTATTTCTAAGTCAAACATGCTCCTGGAGCATATTTGTCAAATATGCTCCTGGAGCATAATGAAATCAAATATGCTCCTGGAGCATATATTTCAACTGAAAATATTCTAAGTCCAATATGCTCCTGGAGCATTTGCTCCTGGAGCATTTGCTCCAAGAGCATGCTCCAGGAGCACATGCTCCTGGAGCATATATTAGGGCTACTATCTCACAAAAGCTTTCCGTGCGAGTCATGGAGCTATGCGAGCCTCACTAAAATAGCTTCAAATTTGACTATTTTAGCGGTATGCGCCTGAAATGTGCATCCGGTAAAATTTTAGTGGCAAGCGCCGAAAAAAGCTATTTTTACACAATTTCCCAATATTTTTTCCGGAATTTCCTAGAATTATGTCGGTGGTCTGCTGCACTGCATGTTGTATTGTGTGTGTAATAAAGTACATTTTTTTGTATTCAGTTTCTATAGGCAAATTTTGTTTCCTTCTTATTAGCGGCAGTGGTGAGTTTTATCTTATCTTTTTTTTCTTCAATGTCAATGAATGAAGTGAACGTTCGTTTCGTATTAGTAGTGCAAGTCATGATTCTGAATTTCTGATGCGACAATAACCCAGGGTTCGACTTTACCGTCGGACCGTCGGTCCCGACCGACAGAATTTCGGAAGGACCGACCAGTTCAGCAATGAGATGGTCCTTCGGTCCGATTGTTTTTTAGGCTGTCACTGATTTTGGAATTAAAGTACTTCTAAAGGACCTGTAAATTTAGTGAAGTGGAAGGACCTGTGGATTTTGAGACTTACTGGTCCCTCTGTCCTGTGGATTTATAAGTGTAAAGGCAAACTCTGATAACCTCAACTCTTTTCTAGCTAAATAAAAAGAAGAGTACAACATAAATTTATGCAGAAAATCTTACTGGATTCCTGGTAAATACTAAAACTCGGATCCATACTCCGGATCCGGACTCGCGGATCGATATGAAATGATGTAAAATGTGCAAGGTTCGTAAGGTCAAAAATTTCCACAACACTTGTCCGTGATGAGTTTGCTTGTTTTTACCGTTTATAGTTTCATAAATACTTACCAGGAAACGAATAAAATACGATCCGAGTCCGAATGACTAACTTGATCTCGCATCAAAATCCGTTATAATTTGATCAAATACATGTAAGTATTATCTACCAAATATAAGATTAAATCCATTAGTTTTCAAAGTTATGAGCTTAAATTGTCAGACATAGGCTACGCTAGTTGCAAAAGGCTTTGATGAGAATATTAAGCGTAGAAGTAGTTCTTGTTAAGTTCGCCAAGTCAAACAAGAATTTGAGCTCGCTTTATTGATCTAGACGTTTTACTGATCACATTCAGCGTTTGGGATTCCGGAACTATTCTTGTTTGACTTGCCGAACAACTAGGCTACGCTGATCGAATCAATGCTTGTTCCCTTTAGAACACGAAATTGGAAAAAGATTACAACAATTTGACCATCAGGTGCAGAAAACGATCATTAACAAGAATCCTGGGGGGGGGGGCACTTCACCATACTGTTGTACACATGCGTGAACAAAAAACACGGAAAAAAGGGGGTATTTTTGTCAAGAGGCACGGTCCGTACGTTTCGTGTTTAGGGGTCAGAAAACACTGATTTTCAAAAGTGGTGGTTCCCCCACTACATTAATTGCTGGAATTTTAACATCGTTCCAACAGAAAATATATTCTCTTCAGTCATGCAAGCGGTGCTTGTGATCTCCTATCAGGGTTAGTGCGGATCCTGATTTTGCAATTTTCAGGCCTTGAAAGTCCTTGAAAAACTGCCTTTATCAACAAAAGTCCTTGAAAGTCCTGGAATTTTTGAATGTCAAAATGTTAAAAATTATATGGCAAAAGAATTTACCATGTAATTATTTTTATCCAAAAATGAGCGAAAACAAATTTATTTTATTTGTTGACACATATTCCGCCGGCAAAAGTGGAAAGGGGAAAAGTCCTTGAATTCTTCTTGGGAAAGTCCTTGAATTTTGTCAGTGAGAAAATATATTAACCCTGTCCTATTATTTCAATCTATCAGTGACCATTCATCTCACCCGTAGCGTCGTAGTAGTTGTGTTCACATTTTTAAATCACTCGGGTAATCTTTTTTTACAACATTCCACACAGATAACACAGGTTGCTGTTCTCACTTATGTTTTATCACGACTAATAACACGACTGTGGTCAAGATATTTCACAACCCGTGTTAACTTTAAAAAGTTGCAGCGGCACTACACTGTTGTTTGATAAAAACTGCATGGGGATTGCACTGTTTGGATACAAGTAAAGAAATATTGTATTCAAGTAGGTCTACGTTTAGCATTACACTAGTCCTGGCACCATAACTTGACTTAAGTGTCAAGTCATGGGAAATGCTATGTAGTAAAACTGCCATTTAAGCATGTATGTACATACCATCTTAGGACTAAGTCCACACTTCAAATTCAGCCAAAATATTGAAGCTGTTCACAAATTTTATAATTAGTAAGCTCCTTGAGAGTCTTGTGCATCTCATGATAGGTGGTTTGGTAACATTTAGATTCAAAATGTGTGATTTTTGGGCCTAAACTTACCTTGTATGTTGTAACATTGGGTTTCCGAATTTGACTACCTCAACTTTGTTTACGTCCAGATTTTGGATGATAAATTTCTTCTTTGGGTTTTAATTATGTTTGTAATGATTCTACACTATCAAAAGATGTTGCCTATGCTAAGTGGAATTTTTTTAGGTTTTTTATTTTTCAAATATTTCATGTCAAAACTTAGAAAGCTTAAATGGCCAAAGTATTACGCATAACTCCTGTGACCTAGGACCTATACAATAGCCAATGATAAAAGTTAATGATGGTCCATGGTCACAGCTCTGGGACTAGCATTACACAGACAACCAGTACGATTTCATCATTACAAAATGGTTTTAAAATTAAACATGTTACTTCTTTGTTATAATCATGATAATATCAACAACTGGCTGCATGTTGACTACCATTAGTTTATAAGCGACAATAATGCAATCGTGACCATGCTGATTACTATACAGGGGGTATCAAAAAGAAGTTTACAGTGATTGAAGTGACTCCATTTCAAAAAGTATGATACATTCTAAGCCTGCAGGTGAGTCCTGTTTTTTCGAGTCCCGTTTTGCTTTCGAGTCCCGGGTCCCAAATTTCCCTACTCGAAACCCAAAAAACAGTGCATAAGTTGAGTCTCTAAATTATCATTACCAAAATATTCCAATAATCATTTCACTGGCAGCCATAAGTTGCTAAATGACCTTAAAAATGATCAAATATCAAAATCTACTTCCAAAAAGAGTCGCAAACTTTGTCAAACATGCGATGTCTCTTGCAGGAAGATCGCCGATTTCTCTATGTTTTGTTACAAGCATCACAATGTTAACTATTTTTTTGCATCTGTTGAATGTTCGTCAACAGATGGGGATGTTCCCGGTTATATAACGGTGCTATCATACTTGTCAGACATGCGCAATAGTGATTGTAACTAGTAACCTGTCAAAGCAGCGAAAATAATATTACCACATTAAACGTCGATTTATGTAAGTTCCCCGATTTAAGTCCCACCCGTAATTTGAATAAAAAATTAAAAAGGTAAAAAAATGGTGGTACTATACACGCGTCAGTACGGTATTAAATCAGCCATTTTTAAATCTGAAATTTGCCCTACAGTATAGTGCAAAGTCTCAAGTGTAACTTTTGGTACTTGTGCACTACTTCCGTGTTTCCAACTGGTGCCTTTTCAACTTACATTTTGAATCTTAAAATATGATTCGAGTCCCGGGTAACTGTTCGAAAATAAAATACGAGTCCCGGGAGTGAAAAAACCTGAAATCTGCAGGCTTAATACATTCTCTAAATTTGTTTTTAATTATAAGTAATAGAGACCATTATCTTTCCATAACAGAAAAAATTTCAGTCGTATGACAACCGAAACGAAAATTATGGTCAATTTTGTAAATTGTAAATAAAATCAGCTGTGCAAAGATTGCCTGGTTCCAGACTTGCAATTTTGACTAACATTTTTTAGCTAAAAAGAAGATCAAATCGTCATGTGAGTGCAAGAAAGTTGTATCTGCAATGGCTGCCCTAAGTTATATTAATTTTTCAACTTGTCACAAGAATGTGAAAAATCTCTCAAAATTGCACTGTCTTATGTCAGTGGTTCTTGAAATGGTTCTACAGGTGACGGTGTCATCTGTAGAACCATTTCAAGAACCACTGACCCAAGACTGGAGATTTTACAGTTTGCAATCCAAATTAATGACAAAAGGCAGCTATTGCAGATACGACTTTCTTGCACTCACATGACGAAATAGGACGAAACAAATAACTTCTGACGTTTGGAGGCTAAATCTTATCCATTTTTGCCTTGTAATTACAGTTTAAATAAACTTTGGATATTTGACCATTGTCTGCCATTTTTTATCACTTCATCTACAAGGCTATTTCACTGTCCACACATTAAAGAAAACAACTTCCCTAGATACTTAAATTAACAATGGTCGTGGCATCAGTAATGGTTTTCCAATATCACTTGGTTTGATATCCTAAGGTCTCTTCCGTAAGTGTTAGTTTAAGCCAAAGATATTAACGAATTGGTCGACATCTTTTGATCAATGTTTAAAACTAATTGGCAAAAAGTGTCACACTTTTTTAACAGAGCCCTAATCTGACATGCAGGTAATGTTAAAGTTCTCTAGTCTTCGTAAAAAGGGGAAAAAAACAAGGATCCATCATTATTTTTATTGACTTTGCGCAACAGGTTTTACTTACAATTTACAAAATTGACCATAATTTTCGTTCTGGTTGTCGCAAATATGTAATTTTTTCTGTTATGGAAAGATAATGGTCTATTTTACTTATAATTAAAAACAAATTTAGAAAATGTATCATACTTTTTGAAATGGAGGTACTTTAATCACTGTAAACTTATTTTTGATACACCCTGTACAGATGCAGCAGGAACTGGATGAAACTGCAGAACCTCCTCAAAAATCCTACATGTAGGTCACACTTACCACGAATGCTAACCCGAGTAGTTGTTCTCACTGCAAGGCCGTGTTATCTTAACCCGGGTGATCTCAATTTACCCAGGACTTTTTCCAGGGGTAATAGTCGTGATAATAGTCTTGTTTAACTAACACTATTGTTGTTCTCACTTACATTTATCATGACTGGTAACACCCTTAGCGCTAACATGACCTTTAGCACGACTATAGTTGTGTTAAATGCTCTGCGTCTGAACAAGCCTATTATAGCGGGATTAATTTTGTGCAACGCAGGGAAACTCCCTCGATTGAGAAAACAGCTAACAGTGTTTGATCATCATCATCATCCTTCGACTTCCGTCGAGATCCATGACACACAACTTTGGCAAGTATATTTATCACACATTGCACTACCAAGTTCATTGAAGTTCAAGCCAGTATCTCTACATATGGTATCAGGGTACGTTTAAAGGTCTACAGCCTCTGTTTGGACATGGCAATCTCCAAAGAAGTGTGTTTTTGAACTGCTGAGCTTTTTGACAACCTTATGAAGTTCTTCATGAGTAAATGGGCTGGTAGATATTGGCAACTGGTCAGAAACTCTCAGGTTGTTGAAAGAAGAAGACAGGTTTACAGGTTGTTGGTCAGTGTTTCCAAGAAGCCCTTTGAAGTGACTCTCAAGACGCTCTCCTCGAGTTGCACCTTTGATCTTGATAATAGGTGATGATTTTTTACTGGTAAGTTCTCTCAGGATTTGCCATGCTTCGTTGTGTCGCCTGGATATGTGTGCTTATTGAAGATAACTTGTCTGGGTCTTTATGTAATCTTCAAGCTCTTTCGCATAGGTGTCATCAAGAGCTTCTTTGGCTTCTTCAACCCTGGCTTTAGACCCTCTGGTAGGGGGGATGTTGTGTGCTTCAGAGGCTTTCTTCAAATGGTCCCTTGCATTTGACACTGCCGCACTGTTCGATATGAGATGTGACTTCTGCTTCTTTCTTGGCAGACTTTCGAGTGCTATTTCTCTGGTCGCAGATGCTAAGAGATCGTATTTAGCACTGATATTATTCGGGTCCTCCAACTCATCAATTAATGAGGAGAACTATTGTGAACAGAGAGTGTGTATTCCTCACATAGCTTGGTGTCTGCTACAACCTTTCTCCAGTCTTACTAACTAGTGACTTAATAGACCAACACTGGTACTTAATTCAGGGCATAGGGTTTAAACTTGTTTAAGGGTTGTTTATTTAGAAAAAACTTGTTAAAGGTTACATGAAAAGAGACTATCAAGTAGTTTTTATAAATTTGTTATAACAAAACTGAGTGAAAAACAACAACATAAAATTCCGATTATGCACGATGCTCATAAAAGCTTTCAAATATACCGCCTCGCAATCCTGTATTTGACGACCTCAAAAACAATCTCTTTGAACTGGCTGAGTGAGATTACGCTTGTTAGTGTACGAAGAGTTTCATAAGACCCTGGAATATACACCCAGTAAACTATTATATGTATTGTTTAATATCCGTGGATCTCGAAAATCTCTGAACCCTTACCGACGTCATCCGACCTTGCATTCATACTAGTTGTCGCTTTGTGCTTTCTGTTCAATGTACAATATCAAAACACCAGATGAAACAAAGCATGACGCGACGTCGAGACAAAGCTATCGAAGTATGTAAGCATCATAGTAGGGCAGTTCAGATTGATTGTTTTTCTAGGTCATAAAAAAGCGCTATATTTGAAAGTTGTTTTGAGTATCGTTGACTATTTGTGCTTCATTACAATTTTACATTGGTGTTTTCCACTTTGTTTTGTTATAACGACTGTATATGAAGCTACTTATATTTTCTTTTCCTGTAACCTTTAAGGGGGTAAAATGAAAGGAATAACCGTGTGAAATCCTTGTTTAGGGGTCATTTGTAAAGCTACTCGAAAAAGGTGTTTAGGGGGTATTTTGAAAACCTTTGTTCATGCATGTGAACACCATTATAGCTAAGTGCCCCCCCCCCGGGACAAGAATGAGGTACTTGATCATCGAAATAATCCATGCTAAAAAGATCAAACAAAAACAAAAAATTTCACTCACTGCAAATGCAGTAAGAATCATATTCTACAACGTGGTAAACAAAAACTTTTTCCATACGCCAGTCGGGGCCCCGACAGTAATTAGAAACTGACACATTTTCTCACTT
Source organism: Ophiothrix spiculata (assembly GCA_000969725.1). Classification (NCBI taxonomy): domain Eukaryota; kingdom Metazoa; phylum Echinodermata; class Ophiuroidea; order Amphilepidida; family Ophiotrichidae; genus Ophiothrix; species Ophiothrix spiculata. The sequence goes on along the minus strand of JXSR01S026434.1, from coordinate 6,250 downwards.
TTTTTCAAAAATGCAAGTACATTTGAATGAATGGTTTAGGGATCGTAATACCAGTCAAGGATTCATCCTAGCTAAAAAACTCAATTTTGATAGAGGTGACCTGGAGGATGAAAAGTGGATCATGAATTGCCCCTTTAATGATAATTGTGTTAATTTGAATATCACTATTTTTAGCTTTTTGTTATAGAGCAGTTAGGGACGCACCATTAGACTTGACTTCAAGGGGGGAGCAGGAAGTTTTTTGAAAAAAAAACAACTTGACCCACCCAAAGGTGAAAAAAAAAACTTGACCCACACACAGGAGAAAAAAAAAAACTTGACCCACTGGGGAATGAAAAATGCCCCATCTACAACTTAAAATAAAAAAAACTTTGCCTCATCAGACACTAAAAAAAAAAACTTTCCCTGCCAGGCTGGAGAAAAAAAAACTTGTCCTAACCCAAACTTCCTGCTCCCCCCCCTTGAAGTCTAATGGTGCGTCCCTTAAAACTTTAAAATGAAGGGTCAACCAGCTTCCTGGTGTTAAAAATGGCAAAGTTATAGATAAAAATGTTGTTGCCTGTATGTGACTGAAAATATCAGATTTCTTGTGTCTTTGATCAATTGCTTTGGTGCAGAATTCTGCACCCCAATTGGATAAAAGTGACAAAAACGGCACTATATTTTCCTTTCTATTTAGGCTTATGAAGGGTGCGCCCCAGACTATCACCGGTCCGAATTGCCAATGCCAAATCAAATAAATTAAAAACAAAAGACACCAAACTATATTTTTAAAAGACAAGCAATTTTTCTGATTTTCTCCATAGGGCACTGTATTAAGCCCTGGAGGGGCCGCTCGATGAAGAAAGTGGTACGCATGCTCGTCAGAGCACCTCAAAATTGGACCCTAAATGTCGAAATCATGTACAGCTAATTTCAACCCTTAATGTCGAAAAAATATTCAAGATTCATGATCCCCTAAATATCGTAACATTTGGACATTTGACCCATTAATGGCGTACACACTGGAATGGACCTTTAACGACATAACAACACACTGTTTTCAGCCACAAAAGCATGAATATTATATTGGAAGCCTTTTCTGTAGTTATTTCTTGGAATTTTAGAAAAACTGGCGAAAAAGTGACCCAAAAGTAGAAGATATCTTAAAAAGATGACCCTAATGTCGACTTCATCGGAGTGATCCTTCTTCCCATGCTTACTTCCGGTGTGACGTAGGTCTTTTGATGTTAGTTTAACCAATGGTTCTGTTAAATGAAAATCCAATCTTCAATTTATATCAACGAACCTGATGAATTTATTCACGAATTTAAATACCTGGATGAATCAAAATCTTCACAAACCCACTGTTTATAGATTTATCATATTTTTTACTGATTAGGAATAATTTTAGTGACCATCTCGGAAGTTGTATTTTTCCACAAATGTTTTTATGGCTTTACATGCCAGGGGCTGCAGAACAATCAGCCGGGGATCAGCTACGATTACCTTACGGCAACAGTAATAGTTGCCATGGCCACCCTCCTCTGACAACACTAGCAGTCCAGGGACTGTCAAGTATTTTTTAATGATTTAAAATCACACCAAACAGCTCTAAATTAATTATACAATGAGGGAAGTATAATTTACAATGAAACATTTACTTGTATTGGTATACCTCCTTATTTATTTGCTTGTTTTAATAGCGATCTCTTACCAAATGGATTTGGATGTGCCTTACATCAGTACAGTGATACCAGTGTGCTTTACAGCTTTAGTGGTGGCCGTATATCTCAACTATCCTGCTCCTAAACTATCAGATCGGGTCAAGAAATGGAAGGATGCAGGGCACTACATGACATTCAAAGGCCACAAGATATTCTATACAGGTAAGCACCATTATTCCTTGGGCAAGAAACTTTACTCTACTTGCTCCGTGGTCGGACAGTCACGTAAAGCCGTGGGTCCCCTGTACGAATAGACTCCTTCATGGGGT
>JXSR01S026431.1:16687-26901 GCA_000969725.1 Ophiothrix spiculata | reverse complement strand
AAAAAATAACTTACCCCCCTGAAGATGACACCATAATTTTTTAAACCTACATAATAATTTTATATCAGCTATGCAGCCAAAATCTGGTGATAATTTTGCATATTTAGACACCTCATTCACAACAATTGACCCACTATTACTGAAGTTGTGTCCATTTTAAGACATAAATGACCGGATTCTGAAATGGCACTAAATGGAATCAGCCAATTGTATAGATACCGACTCAGTTAAATGAGTTTAAGGCAATGGAAAAGTTGCAGGCATGCCAACGTGTAAATTTAACATGTTGAGAGAACAAAGAACAATGCTTTGAGGTAATGGAGTGGTTATTGGTAGCATAGAATGCAAAATAAGAAAATGTAAAGTAAATTTAACTGATAAACGCTTATTGGAGTATAGAGGCATCTTAATTTGCTAATGTTATTCTTGATCTCCCAGTTCTTCGACGATCTCTGGTATACCTCACTTTGATTCGTTGATCTCTCAACAATGTACCCGTCTTCTTATTGACATCCGTAGCATTTGCCATCTTTCATTTTCATTTAATGTTGACATCATGATTCGAACCAGTCATGACCAATGTGATTTTGATAATGACAGAAAACAAGAAAGAACAACTTACTCTACTGTTGATAGGGTTATCAGCGACGGTTAAAAAGTTTCTTTCAAATGGCTAGCTATGTGTATGGGCTATTCAAAGATTAAGTTTCACTTCATTGAGTATCTTCATCTCATCAAAGTCTTAAAGTTATCATTCAAAGATTACTTAACAACACTTAACTGAGTCTGTGGCTATACAATTGGGTGATTCCATTTAGTGTCATTTCTTCAAATGGACACAACTTCAGTAATAGTCGGTCAATTGTTGTGAATTGGGTGTCTAAATATGCAGAATAATCACCAGATTTTGGCTGCATAGCTGATACAAATTTATTATGTAGGTTTACAAAACTATGGTGTCATCTTCAGGGGGGCAAGTTATTTTTTGTGCGTAGTTTATATATCTACATACAACACAACGACTATCCTCTGGATAAACCTCATTTTAGGTTTTCATTAATCAAAAATCTCTTTTTAGGTTTTCATTTATCGTCCAATCACTAATTCAGGGTGATTAAACTTAAAGCAAATAATGACCCCAGATGACCCCTAAAAATACTTTTACCCTCAATTCGTAATGCCACATGTCACCCGTCTAAAGGGGTATCCTAGTGCCCAAGTCTTATAAAAAATCATGAAAGTATGTGAGAATAGTAACAAATCTTGCAACCTCTTGTACCTATCTTGACCATAGAGGTTTTTTGACCCCAGATCACCTTCGATTTCATATATTTTTTATGTCACATGTGTAACTTTACCTTGGTATTGTTGTGTCCAAATCTTATGAAAATCTATACAAGTATGTGGGAATAGATCCCAATTATGTGAATTAAGAGCTCCGTATCCTCCGGCTCCTCATCCTCCAACACTTTGATTAATTAACACATTAATTAATGTCAAATAAAAACCAAAATAACTAAACACATACAGTTTTCATCTTATTAAAATATATTTATTCCTCTCTCATATGATACCAAATTTACTACTTTATGACATAAGGGAATAAGGGAATTACGACATGAAAAACATAGTGCAGCAAGGGAATCTTGTTACTGCACTGCTTAATAGGCGACCCAATAGGTGACGCAAGACTAGCACTACATGTATACAATTGAAAGAGAGCAAAAGCAGTGCAATTATTATTTTTCAAATATCATAATCAGTAAAGGAGGGAACAGTCACAAAATCATGTCTGAACAATCACAGCGATGAAATCAAATGAAAAAGCCTTGAGCTTGAAATTTAACACTACCAACCCACAACAAGTTTCTCAACATTTAAATTTTGATGATTTTGCAACAATTCCAATTCAAATCAACAAAAAGATGCTAAAAATGTTGGCTTTTATTTTTTACACTTCTATTGAAATTAACTGCTAATATCAAATTTAGACTAAAACAATGTAAAATACAACTCCACTATTACTGAATTTGAGGCAACAAAACATGATACCCCTCTGTTGATTAGATTCCCAAATTTTTTTTAATGAGAAAAACAAAATGCAGTACACAGCTTGTGTGAATATCATATTTCTTGATTCAGTTGAACATGTGGTACTACATATAATTCATGAAATGCATAAAATGCAGATTTTTAATGATTGGGTTGTTTATAGAGTAAGTGCTTAATTTGACACCGGAGGTAGATTTTGAAAGCTGAATAAACCATACTTAGAACTTGTACTCTAAGGCATTAAGTGGTTCCCATAAAAAAGCTTTAGCTTCTGAGTTGATAAAATGTAATTTTTTAAAGATATTGATACAAACATTGTGACATCAATGAAATCATTTATTATGGAAGTTTTCATATATTGACAGAGAAACACAAAAAATATTGCATTTCCCTAGAAATGCAATATTTTTTCACATGTATAATTCAATTTAACAAAACATTAGCAAAGAAAGTCATCAGAGTTTTTCCCAAATTATTATTTTTTGTACAACATTTCCTTGTTGTTTCTTAACTTCTACATCAAAATCATCATTTGTAGCTGTACTGATGATTATAAAATATCAAACTTCTAGGCAGCTAAGAAGGACTAGCATTATCTAACTACTTTGGGAGACAATCTGTGCCGAAACAGATTAGTTGATTCATTTCTTCAACATTCCTTATACCTTATCCTTACACTTCTGGGACAAATCAGAATGCCAAATGTGGGCAAAAAAATCCCAATCTCTATTGGATCAATTCAATATCAATAAATATGACAACAAATCAACTAAAAACAAGTCGGCAATTACTATTCTTTTTTGAACAGTGAACAGGTACTGAGCCCTGAGCAAGATGCGAGTTAATTTGATGTGTTTTTCATAGAAAACAAACAGTATGCCTTCGAGTAGATTAAATAGATCTTTACTATACCAATGTTCCTCCTAAATGTACATGAAAACATAGCAGGTTACGAGGGTGTCTTTAAAGGTACACAAACAAAAGCTGTAAATTGTTGCCTCTCATAGTACTACAGCAAAGTGCTTCTTTGAGTGAAATGATTTCCTATTAACATTGTGTGTGTAAGAATGTTCTGATGGCAAATGTTATCATTTAGGTAATTACAAATTTTGTTTATCTGCAACTTCATTTATAAAATGAAAATTTGGTTTTAGAGTATATTTCAAAGATTATTATTGACCTTTAATATAATTTTGAATTTTGTTAATTATTTGAAACAAGACCTTTGTCACATTTTCAAGTTTTTATTTCGGTGAATGGTTATACAGTGAGTTTTGATGGTGATTTCAGTATCATCATCATCAACCAGCTATAGAGTAGGTGACCGCAAGTTTTCTTGGTTCTGAGCCATTTCAGCTAACTTTGTTTAATATGGTACATAACTCAAACTTTGGAAACATCGAGTAAATTGATTTTGAAATCTGGAGTTGAAACCCCCAGACTAACCCCTTAAGGATTATTTTTTTTTTCTGGGGCATTTTTACTCTAATTGATTTTCTTAACTTGAATGTCCAATGTCCAAAATGAATATCCATCCAATTTCACCATGCTCAAAGCTGGATCAAATGAAGAGCTTAGTGAATTGTCTATACACTATAACACACCCAAATTGCAAAATGAAATAAAATATCTTACCAACAAAAATAACGCTAGATATGACTCGTCATGCGAGTGCAAGAAAGTCGTATCTGCAATGGCTGCCTTAAGTTATATTTATTTGACTCTTAGTCACTAGAATGTGAAAAATCCCCCAAAATTTCCCTGCCATATGTCAGTGTCACCTGAAGAACCATTTCAAGAGCCACTGACCCAAGACTGGACATCATACAGAGTACAATCCAAATAAATGACAAATGGCAGCTATTGCAGATACAACTTTCTTGCACTCATATGACTATATGTCATTACTATCTGGCTTGCACAAATAGCTTGATCTCAATAACTCATTTGAAACTCTAATACCTGATTTATCTATGTCACTCTACATTCTATGAAAATCATCAACATCAAAAATAATAATAATAATTTTGCAAAGATATATCTGTTGTTAGTCTTAAATTATCATTCATTTAAGTAGTTAAAAATGTGACAAGATTTACACAAACCTATATAATATGACCAAGCTGTAATATCTAATCTTATCTTGCACTGGTACAATGTCTCCAGCGAACACCAAAATGATTTCATGTGTTTTAAAACTAGCCTTCATTTGTACAAATGTATGATTTAGTTGATCTTACGTAACTAATATTCCTCTCGCTGTATATTGAAATACAGGTGACAATATATGGTAAGTCTTTAAAGGTGTACTCTCCTATTAATTTGAGTAGCGCGACTCAAAGTTAGTATGTTACAGTAAATGATATTTGTACTTTTATAGTTACTTGTTTTCGACACTGTTTATTGCTTGTATTATTATTATCTCATGACATATACAACCATCAACAGACCTTCCAAATGATCAATCAACAAACAGAACTTCCAAACAATTAATGATGGTTACAAACATAACATAAAAACCTATCAATATCATTGCCTATGTTGAATACAAACAGAATGCCAATATTGCAAATAAATCTAGCTTCTAGATTGGTTTTCAATCCATACCTATAAATAGATGAATAATTTGAATATTGCTGTATTTAAGGGACATTTTAATATCATTTTTTCACCCTAAAGGCTCAATATATTACATACTGATGAATCACCCACTGGTACTACATAGTATATGATTTGTGTCTGGTTATCCCAAACCAGCCATAAATGCAGCAATTTTTATATTGCACTACAAAGTGAAACAAGTGCAAAGGTTACTGTAATTCTGCGCATTGATTTTTTGCAGATTCAAAGGCTGTATGATTGCTGTAGAGCACCTGCATAATTTCATATTAGTATATAATATAATCCAAATTATCAAAATATTTACTTATTCTAAGGACCAAGAGGACGCATTTATGGCTGGTTTGAGATGAACGGTCACATATGAGATTCTGGTTGCTCCTGTCATAATAAAATATCATCGTTTCCAAGAGTTTTGCCAATACATAACCTCATTTATATGAATTGCAGTGCTAGAGGTTATATCAATATATCTTCTTATATGTGTACCGCCGCGGCAAAAGGGTCCAGTTGTCGGCTCGTACATGTTGCTCCTTGTAGCATATCTAATGTATGGTATTTGTATACATCAGATATGCTACAATGAGCAACATGTAGGAGTCGACAACTGGACCCTTTTGCCGCGGCGGTACACATATCAAAACATTTAACATCCCATTCATTCCCTTATTTAATATTTAAATGTCTCTACCTTTTCCTTATGAATAGTGGTTCATATGCAATATAATTCTTTCTCAATTTTGCAGAACATTATTGAATGAAATACAAATCAAATCAAACTCTATATCAAAATCACACATACGATTAAAATAGAGAAACAGGTAAAAAACACTTCTCAAGAAAACTATCAAAAGGTTGGAGAAGAGTACCTTGAAGAGGGTCTCCTGTTTTAAAATTTGAATTTACTTGCAGTGAGTTGTACCACTGAACACTAAAGTTGCTATTGTTTGTGGCAGTATTTTGTGAACACGAAATCAAAGTCATGAGCATAGATGCAGACCGGTTTCACCTTGAAAATGTGCGTGGAAGACGACTATGTGATCGCTATGTTAGACGCATTCACAAATTAAATCCGCATAAAATTGGTGGAATGTTCAATGCAGCAGCAGAGTGTAGGCAATTCTTGTTCACTATGCCTTTTAGATAATACTGCACACTGCATATATTGAAATAAATTAAGTGTGGGTCTAAAATGTCTCAATCTGCACCTTGGAACATAAAAATGATTCAAAATAGTAAAATAACCCTCAAAATGGAACTGCTTGATAATTATCTTTAAGTTGGTACCTTTGAGCTAAAAAAACCTGGATGATTCAATCAATATGAGATAATTTTGTGCATAAAAATGAGGTAAAGCATTGCATTTCCTTTACTGTATGTTATAGAATATATTGATCCAATACAAATTTATCTAAAAGGTTAACCTCGGAACCTTGGAGATGATTATTACCTCTTTATAAGAAACCCTAAGGATAAAAAGTTTCTTACAAGCAGGAGTGAGATCTATTAAAATTAATTGTATAGGTGATATCATCTATTTCATTACACAACCCATCTTGGAGCGAAGACGCTACTATTTTTCTCTTTGGAATACAAATAGGTATTTGTACTGCAATTAATTGTGCCTTTTGGAACTTTTGAGTGCCATTGAGTGTCATTATCATTTGCAATAATTTCCTATCATGGAAAAGAAAGAGCTGTGTAACATGGTTTCTCGTTTGTATTTGTCTTAGGGAAATGTTTTAGGAAAACTTCTTTTGAAGAAGTAAAGTTTTAAGAGGTAAGTTAAAATGAAAAAAGCAGACCCTTTTACTTAAACAGAATCAGTGAATGTGGCTTTAGGTAGGCAGTTTTTTTACATCAAAATTCAATACTTTTAACATGGTGCATTATTGTGAAGGAAATCTGATTAGTGTAACAGCATTTGAAAATGTCTGTTTTGCATGCATAGCAAGTATAAAACCTTAATAGGTATGATGCTAACCTTGGAAATTAAATTGCAAGTCTGTAGATTAAAACGAGAGACCTTTGGGGTGAAAAATAGCTTCTTAGATGTGTATCATTCAATGCAGTGCCATGATAATGTCTAACAGAATACCTTCATTTTCATACTTAGTACAACACATAGAGTAAAGCGTTCACATTTATTTCGAATGGAACCTCTTTTAATTGCAATTACACTTTTCCACAAGAAAATGTTTTGAGATTCCTGAAACAGTGCCAAACCATTTATTACCATATGTAGCCAATGAAAACTAAAACAGAACTCAATACAACATTCAGAAACTGAATTCCCTTTACCTAAATAAAGTACTGTAGCTAACTTGGACTGCATGGAAACCTCTAAACATGGTAAAAGGTTAACTACAAACCAATATGTTGACTTCTAATTCTAAAAGTCAGTGTACAGGAAAAACTAGAAAAACACTCAATAGCTCCAGAATTGTATGGCAAATACAATTTCTTCAAACAGAATTCCTTTTCCTGCAAGTGCTGTAGCTATCTGTGACTATAAACCTAGAAGTAAAGTATATGGTTACTATAAACCAATTAGTTGTACAGTGTACAGAAAAAACACTCAATTGCTCCAGAAATATATAAGTCCAGGAAATGTGCTCTATATAGATTGATTACAAGATCAAATGCATTCCATGAGCTCCTCTTTATCCTAAATGTTTATAAATACAACCTTAAAGGGGCAATGAACAAGGTCAACATCATCTTTTTACAAGTTTTACATAAAGGGATTGGGTAAGATGCTTAACCATTTACAATCACATTGTGATTGACTAGGGGAACTTGTTTTAAAGTAATGTGTGGTGATCATTAATTGGGCAAAATAAAGGTACAATATCATTATGGGGATTGCAAATGTTGAACTCATCTTTGTGATTGACTAAAAACAGTTCCATTGCAGAATATGGTCACCAGGATAATCCAGATGTTAAAATCATCATAAACATGTATGTACACATAACTGATAGCGATATGGATTTTGTAAAACTTAAACAAATCGGAACAAAAACAAGAACCTTAAATAAAGAAACAATTAAGGGAAGATAGAATTTTCCTAAACTATAGTCACAAATATTATTTTAAAGGCCTTAAGACCAGGTACAAATTCACCAATGGCATACTGATTATTTTCAACCATTTTGAACAAACTACTAATGGGTTATGGACAAAACAGCCACCATTAAATATATTCATAAAAAATGGTCAAAACATTGTCACTACACTATTCGTGACCATAGCTTATACATTTTAGGTAACTCCTAAGCAGAATCAAAGAACTGTGGTCAAAATTTAATTTTCTGTTCTATTTAAAATTAAAGTGTCCTTTTTAAAAAAAATTGAAATATACATTTCAACCATCATATATTTTAACTCTAAAAAGGATAAACACTCAAAATAATATAAAGCATGCAATTTTCTATGTTGACTGCCTCTTACTTAACCACCTTTCACTAAACCTAGTGGTGTTAAAACCCATTAACTGTGGTATATGGTTACATCCAACAAATTAACACAAGTCTTATTGATGTGCATGATAAAAAAACGAACTACACTGCCTTTGAAATCTCTCAGTTTGAAATAAAGATAGTGTTTTTTCCAGTTTCTTTTAAATAAATCCTTATCAACAAAATGTAACAACGGCAAGATTTTCTAATTTACCTTAAAATGTTCGTCTTCAAGAATTCAAACATTCCTTTAATGCAACAAACTACTATAATGAATTCCAATGATGGGTTACGTCAACCTGATATTTCTGTCAGGAAAATTAACTTTAAAAAACACTCAGATTAGATTTGAGTCTACATGATATATGGTGCACTGTTCCACAGTGGTGCCATGTTCATAGGGGACCAAGAGATTTTAATGGCTTCTGAATTCCAGTGCAATTAGAGTAAAAGTGTCTTGCCCAAGGCCACAAAAGAAACACAGTGTTGATGATGAGGTTTAAACTTGCAAACGTTAGCTGTGGTAAATGCAATTGAGTTTGAAGTATGACTTTTGTAAATTCGCTTTTTACAAGTTTCTTAAGTTTAAAATTAAAATCAATTAAAAAACAACCATTGTGTTATCAAGAACTCCAACAACATCAATCTTCTAATATTTTTGAAATCTGCAGCTCAAGTTGTTTCATGCTATTTAAGGGCCCTGTCAACCCTTTGTTTTCAGAAGTAGTTTTTGCACTGTAACTCAGCAATGGATAATTGAATAAAAATAAAAGTATACATTCTTAGAAGAGGATTTGCATACTGAACATGATGGTCAGGTCGTTTTTGGACCAAAATGTGAAATTTTGGTCCTAAGGTCCAAAAAGGTCAAAAAATTGTGTTTTTGGCCCAAAATTTTACGGGAAAGCTAACTAGACATTGCTTTGGTAAAATTGTGAACTTTTTTACTTTTTAGTACCTAGAAAGCAATATCTAGGAACGCATTTTTTATTTTCTTGATTTTATTCTTAGTTTTTGAGATATTGTTAAAAATTGGTCCAAAAATGTCAAAAAATCCCACTCCTGACACCATTGTTGGCAAAATATGACATTTTTTGACTTATTTTTGGCAATATTTTAAAAAATAAGATAAAAATCAAAAATTTGAGAAAAGTGTTCCTAGATATTGCTTCCTAGATTCTAAAACGAAAAATGGTTGAAAATTTTACCAAAACAAAATTTAGTTCGCTTTCCCGTAAAATTGTGGGCCCAGAAACATGATTTTTGGACCTTAGGTCCAAAATTACACATTTTGGTCCAAAACTGACCACCATCATGTTCAGTATGCAAATCTGCTTCTAGAAATGTATACTATTATATGAAATTAATTATCCGTTGCTGAGTTACAGAGCAAAAACCATCTCTGAAAAAAGGGTTGACAGGGCCCTTAAAGTTATCTTTCTCAATTGTTGACACCTTGGCTTTGTTGAATTCATTGTGTGTAGCTTGTAAGAGGGTGAAACTTGAAAAAAAGCACAGAGCTGGCAGAGCCATTTCAAAATCGCTCCCACTCAAATTTGATAGAAAGTACTCTCCAAATCAAGAAAAGACAATTACACTAAAACGTTTGCAATCACATGTATCTAAGAAAAACTACCTCCAGCTAAATATCTTCCCAGTAAAAGCTTCATTTTCCATTTTCTAGATTTTCAAACTTTTATCTAGGAAGTCAATCCTACAAGTGCTGAACAAGCATCGATATTTACAACTGAAAAACAGAATTAAGTTTAAAGAATCAATATTTTCATTGATAAAGTCCAACCACCAAATAATTCAAATAGCAAATCCAGTGAATTAATTCTCAATTAATCAGTAAACGGAGGAGCAATCACCGAAACACGTTTACACAATCACAGAAATGAGATCAGATGACAATGCCTTGAGCCTGAAATCTAACACTACCAACATAACAGCAAGTTTTTCGCCATTTGTATTTGATGATTTTGTGCCAATTCCAATTTGAGCTCTGGAAATGTCACATGGTGTTTACTCTTATATTTTTATAGAAATTAACTGCAAATTTCAAAATTTAGTTCAGAATTT
>JXSR01S026431.1:0-14324 GCA_000969725.1 Ophiothrix spiculata | reverse complement strand
TTTACACAACACATCTTAGAGCAAAACACTACTAGTTTCTTGTTTTCATTGGAATACAAATAGGAACTTGCATTGCAGTTAATAAGTGCCTTTGGTAGAAATTACATATTCTATCCAGACTTACAGAAATAACTTGATCTCAATAACTCTTTTGATCTTGAATATCTAACTTATCTATTTCACTCTATATTTTATGAACATCTACAACATCAAAAGCATATATAATATTCTTGCAAAGACATCTCTGCGACTTATATGATTTCTATATGACTATATGAAAGGTATAAATTAAAAAGATCTAAAGCTATATATAGCCAACCTGTAATTTGCACTCTTATCTTGCACTAGTACAATGCCTTAAGCACACACAAAGATGATTTGATGTGTTCTAAAACTAGTCTTCACTTGTACGGAGAATTTGTGCCTTGGAGTGGATAACATTGATCTTACTAAACCAATGTTCCTCTTGCTATATACTGAAATACAACTGACAAGAATTGGGGAAGTCTTTAAAGGTGCACCACCCTACAAAAGTGAGTCAGTGACTCAAATATTTGTCACTGTGCTTAATTTCCTTATATGTTGGAGGCATTATTGTTTTTCAGGTTGCATTGCCATGCTTTGGAATAAACAATAATAATGGTACAGTTTCTCTCAGAGTTGTTTTCACTTGTCATGGGGTTTTTCTTTCCGACGCTTGTTGTTAAGGCCTTTTGCGCACTTATGCACTTATTTACGCACATATGTGCAGAGTGTGATTTGTTGATTTTGATTGTTTATGCTCACGATGTTGACGCACGCGTTAAAGGTGGCGTACACCACCCGATTTGAAGTGAAAAACAACTTTGAGAATTACATAGTGTAGCAAATGAATAAATAAAAATAATAAAATCCTATTAATACCATTGCCAATCTTGCCAACATACAGACAGAATACCAATGATACAAACATATATTGGTTGGTTTTCAATCCATTCCTATAAATGTATAAATGAATGTATAATTCAAATATTCCTGCATTTTAACACCATTTTTCACCCAAAAGGCTCAATATGTTAAGATTCAAATGATTCAATTCAAATTGTCAACATGAGTATGGTGTTCCTGTCAAACTCCTTATGCTGCTTTCATACTTATTGTCGCTTTGCAGCTTTGTAGCTCTGTCGCTGGCTTCGTTTCAAACTTTTGTAGATTTGCAGTTTTGTCGCTTTGCAGATTTGTCGCTTCATGTCGCTCTGAAAGTTGAATTCATTTCAACTCGAAAAATCTTGTCGTGCGACAAAATTTTGCCAATATCGATTATCTCAGCGACATGTAGCTTTGCTGCTACGACTACCAGAAGCGGCAAGTTTTTGCAAAAAATATACGTCACACAGCGACAAAGCTGCAAAACTACACGAGTATAAAAGCAGCATTAGTATGTATATTTCATTATGAACAAATACTAAAACCAACATGAGAACAAATTCTCAGATTCATGGAGATGGGAAAGGTGATGATATGACAACACTTGGAACCTGTATGCTTGGGCCCTTTCAAAATAGGTGCCATCATGCATCACAGAGGTGTGACTGCATGTTTGTAAATTGTCTAGGAGGTGATCAACAATTGAAATATGATCAATCTTGTAAAGCACCTTGAAGAGGGACTTCTTATTCAGAAAGTTGAATGTACTTGCAGTGAGGGGTACCACTGAACACTTTAGTTGCTAGGTAATATGTTTATGTTAGTGATCACTGATCAACTGTCAGGTGAAGCTGTGTATGGGAGAAGCTTCACCTGACTTAAAAGTACTATAACGGCAATGGTAGCACGCTGTGCATTAAAATATGTGTGGATATGTGTTTTCACAAACAGCACCTGGCAATGCAAGTTTAAAATGATGCTAATTAGTAAAAATAAAGTAATGTGGGAAACCTTTACTGCTCAATTATTATCTTAAGTTGGTACCTCTGAGGTAAAAACATAGTTGATTCAATCAATAGCACACAGTATTGCGCATATAAATGAGATACAACACCTTCATGACTGTTTTTTCCTCTATTGATCGAATACAAATATACGGTACTGTACTTAAAAGGTTAACCTTGGAACCTTAAAAATGGTTATAACCTCCCTAATAAGAAACCTTCCGGGTAAAAAGTTTGCTTATTAGATATATTACTCATAAAGCACAAATATAAGTGAGATCTTAAAGGTTAACCTTGGAATTATAAAAATGATTACTACCTCTCTCATAAGAAACCTTTGGGGTAAAAAGTTTGCTTATTATATACTCACCATGAACCATGAGTGAGATAAATAACATTGCATCGGTGGTATCTATTTCTTTACACAACACATCTTAGAGCAAAACACTACTAGTTTCTTGTTTTCATTGGAATACAAATAGGAACTTGCATTGCAGTTAATAAGTGCCTTTGGACCATTTGAGTGTTATAATCATTAGCATGTGCACCTTTGCAAATGATTCCTAACACAGAAAATAAAGTGTTGTCATGGGTGTTACATATGGTTGCTCTTTTGAAATTGTTTTAGGAAAATGTTTTGGACACCCATCGTATGATTTCATTAATAGCTGCTTTATAACATAATTTTTGAAAAGTTAAGTTTAAATGCATAACCAATCACAAAAACATCTATATTTTTCAAAACTTTTATTGCTTCCCACGAATAAACTTATCAATTCTGCAAGTAAATCATGTATACAAATAGTAAATCTTCAGAAAAATGTGAAATTCAGGAAAACACATAATCAAATTTAACAAAAAGCAGCTATCAATGACATTTTTGCCATCGGTGCTCTAAGAGTTAAACAGAATCACTACATGTGGCTTAGGGTCAGAGCTTTGTAGGTTAAATTTAATGCTCTAAACGCGATGCATTAATGTGAAAGAAATCTGATCAGTCTAACAGCATTTGTAAATGTCTGCTTTGCATGTATTGTTAGTATACAACCTTAATAGGTATGACTCTAACCTTGAAAATTGCCATGAAGATAATGAAAACTGGCACAAAACACCATTTCTACTAACAAAATTCCCTTTTCTAAGAATTAAGCGCTATATCTAATTCTTGTCTTGTAAACCTCCAAGTATGGTATATGGTTACTACAAACCAATTAGTTGACTTCCAAAAGTCAGTGTACAGAAAAACACTCAATTGCTCCAGAAATTTATAGCACCAAAGTCTAGGAAATGTGCTCTAGATATATTGATTACAAGATCAAATGCATTCCATGGGCTCCTCTTTATCCTAAATGTTTATAAATACAACCTCAAAGGGGCATAAACAAGGTCAACATCTTCAAGTTTTGCATCTAGGGATTGTGTAACATACTTAACCATTTAAAATCACTTTTGATTGACTATTAATTGTATCAATGGACTCACCAGGTATACACTGTATACAGCACCCCAATAAGGAGAATTCGCATCTAGAGGACAAACAGCTTAACGTGACTTCCGAACCAAGGAACAATTAGAATAAAGTTTCTTGCCCAAGGAAACAAGGAGACATGAACTGCTGCGCCTTGGGCTCGAACCCGCAACCTCATCATAAAAACGCTCAATGCACAGAGAGATTTCTTGGAACAAAGACAAATACTATTCAATTGAGCGTTGATTATTTCTTTTTCCTCAAAAATATTTATAATTATCCCCTAAAAAGAATAAGAGAATTGTGGTCAAATTTTCATCACGATTGTCCAACGTATCCTTGGGATTTCTGGTCTTTTTAAAAATGTCCCTTTATAAAATGGAAATATACATTTATAAAAGCCATATATTTCAAGTAAACCCCCGAAAAGTACAAACACTCAAAATATCCAAGCATGCAATATTCCATCACTATATGTTGACTG
This sequence comes from Ophiothrix spiculata, assembly GCA_000969725.1. Classification (NCBI taxonomy): domain Eukaryota; kingdom Metazoa; phylum Echinodermata; class Ophiuroidea; order Amphilepidida; family Ophiotrichidae; genus Ophiothrix; species Ophiothrix spiculata. The sequence goes on along the minus strand of JXSR01S026431.1, from coordinate 10,462 downwards.
CCTCTTACTTAACCACCTTTCACTAAACCTAGTGGTGTTAAAACCCATTAACTTTGGTGTATGGTTACATTCAAGCAATTAGCACAAGTCTAATTGATGTGTAAAAAAAGGGATGCACTGCCCTAGAAATTTCTCATTTGGGACTGCATCCGAAAGTGTTATATACAAATCCTAATCAACAAGATGTAACAAACTAGATCGTCTCATTAACCTAAAATGTTCCATTGTAAAAATGTAAACATTCCTTCAATGCAACATATGTCTGTAGGACGTTAGTCATTAACTGGTCATATTTTTGTTTCACACAAAACCATTGGTAAAATCATGCCAATTTGTATTCAACGGATCATAACTCTGAATATATACACTTAAAACCTACAAAGTTAGACATTGCTGGAAAGCTTACTTTCCAAGGATTTCAATTTTACCTGAATAAGTCTAATTTTTAGTAATGGCTAAAAATTATACAGGGTGCAAAATAAAACAAAAGTGCATTTTGGTCAACCAACTTGGCACAATGATATTTTGTTGGGGAAAGGTGTATCCAGATGACACAAATATTACTTGAAGGATGTAATGATAGCCTTCCATAGAATAATTCATTTGGTGACCAATTTCATAGTGGCCAAAATATTGAGGATGGTCAAAATCTATGAAACGACTCATTAATTTTTGGGACATTTATCGGTCAAAAGATTTTTCATGCATACACTACGTAAAAATTAATCACATAATTGGATTCCTCAACAAATTTCCTTTTGAAAAATGTATAATTTATTACCATCTACGTTGACTCAGTCCAAAGAAATGTCGTTTTAAAGTTTTCTAGTGTAAATGCATGTTTTGTACAGTAATGTATAGAGAAAATTACCCTCATATAAACCATTAAGAAACAATAAAATTTGGATGACTTGTCAATACTCGATACATGCTTTAGCATTATACATATCTCATTGAAGTATATTCAAAAAATTATGATCCCAGCATTTTTATTTTTAATAATACAAGTGTTTATAAATCATGACTTTTTTACACTTTTGCATGTAATCCTATGCGCGCCGCCTCCACCGTCGCCGCCTCCACCCGATCCATCGTGTTCCCTGATTGCTTTTTCAAGTATAACTTCATTAATTAAAATCATGAGAAGTTCATTTTTGTACATAAATAGAGTATAAATATACCTTTCATATGATATCAAACTTTCCCAAATATGTTAAGAAGTTTTAGCAAAAATACATGTTTTCTACAACTTTTTAGGGTAATATGTAACAAATCCATGATATTTGAGGGACCTATTTGTGACGCAAGGCCTGTAATGAAATCTAATGGGTTAACATCAAACTGATATATTTTTTCTGGGAAAATGTTACTTTTTAAACAAAATGTTAATTTAGATTTTCATCCGGATGATTCAAAGTGCAATGTTCCACATTAGTTTGAAATCATTTGAAACCAATGGCTTTGTATTGCTCCTGAACCACTGGGAAATGAGTAAAGTGTCTTGCTCATAAAAAATATAGTACTATTGGTAGGGTTCAAACTTCTTGCATTTGGAGATCTTGTCTTACATCCAAATCTGTATTATGACTATAATCCTAGTTCCAATAATTGTATCTGATGACCAAGTGTCCATAGTTACAAGAAACCTGTGGAGTTGTATTGCCATTAAGCATTCTAAGTTTTGACATGTAATATTTCAAAAATTAAAACCTCAAATTTTTGTCAACACAGACAACACCTTGTAATAGTGTAGAATCATACAAAACTCCTTGACTACCATGGCCTAGGGCTTTAGCACTAAGGTGTGCAAGAGCACATTTCCCACTTTTTTCATGATGTGAGTTATCCAAAATGTAGGTCCAATAATTGTTACTTGGGAACCAAGTGCCCACAGTAACAAGAAACCTGTGGATGTTATATTGATATTTAAGCTGTCTAAGTTTTGCCATGAAATATTTCAAAAATTAAAAAACCCAAATAAATTTCTCTCAACACAAACAACATCTTGTAATAGTGTGGAATCATCCAAACTCCTTGACTACCATGGCCTAGGGCTTTAGCACTAAGGTGTGCAAGAGTACATTTCCCACTTTTTTTCATGATGTGAGTTCTCCAAAATGTAGATCCAATAATTGTAACTTTGGGACCAAGTGCCCACAGTTACAAGAAGCCTGTGGATGTTATATTGATAAGTAAACATTTTTAGTTTTGCCATGAAATATTTCAAAAATTAAAAACCCGAAATAAATTTCTCTCAACGCCGACAATATCTTGTAATAGTGTAGAATCATACAAAACTCCTTGACTACCATGGCCTAGGGCTTTCGCACTAATGTGTGCAAGAACACATTTCCCACTTTTTTTCCATGATGTGAGTTGTCCAAAATGTAGGTCCAATGATTGTAAGTTGGGGAAAAGTGTCCACAGTTTCAAGAAACCTGTGGATGTTATATTGACGTTTAAGCTTTCTAAGTTTTGACATGACATATTTCAAAAAAGTAAAAACCCAAATAAATTTCTCTCAACACTGACAACATCTCGCAATAGTGTAGAAGCTACAAAGCTAATTTAAATCGAAAAAATGGAATTTATCAAAGTTAAGGTTGTAAAATTTGGAAATCCAATGTGACAGCATACAAGTTATGGGCTCGAAAATCACTCATTTCGATTCGAAATCTTAACAAATCACCTACCATGAGATGCACAAGACTAAGGACACTGATTATATAATTTGTGACCAGCTTCAATATTTTGGCTGATCTTGAGATGTTTACATAGTCCCAAGAAGGTCTGTACAGATATGCTTAAATGGCAGTTTTAGCATTTACCATAACTGACATATATATCTTAATAAAGCCATACAAAATTTAAGTCAAACTTAATCACTATGCAATAGCAATCTATATAATAGGATCTTGTGAGAATCTAGAGTATTGTCCAATTGGCTGACAGAATGTGCTTTTATGTTTTCTACTCCTTTCTCCCTTCCTTTCCCAATGCACTCACTTTTTTTAAACATGTTACACCATTAGTTTTGAGATAATTGCTGTTTGCTGAATTCTTGATGTTTTCATGTTCAACCAACTTCAATAAAATTTGACAACTCTGTGAAAACTTAACCTCTATTTGTCCTCCATAATATAACCGAACTATTGGTGATGTACCACCGCTTGATATCAAAGAAAACAAATGACTATGGTGATGTCAGAGATCTCAGGGTGCTTTTGGCATGATAGTTCCAAGTCCTGTTGACGTATTTCTATACTAAGTCCCCAAAACATCCAGTAATTTTTATATAATTTTGTAGAGTCATGGCAAAGAACCCTAGCTATGAAATGATATAATTTTGATATCATGCATAGCCTCATTTTATGTTTACCTGAACTCAACAATTGTATTAATTTCCAATAGATGGTTAATCAAAGTATTGAACAGTTGTGTCTTTATAAGGTTTGGGGAGACAGATAAACTAGATTAACTGATATATATGGCTGTCCAGCCCGTATGAGCCGTAAATGCCAGAAACTTCATTTTTGAGCTACAGGTGAAAATACATGTCAAGGTCGTAATTTGCCGAAATGAATTTTTTGACAGTCACAATCCTTGTGCTTGCTACAAAATACCAGCAAAATTTCATTTCAAGAAAATGATAGGAAATGTGAAATTAACCTGCATATATTTAAGACAATCAACATAAAATATGTGACTTACTGATCTTTGAACGCGTTTATCTCAGTTATGCTTTTACTCAGTGACAACCTTTGATGGATCATAACTTTACTTCTGGAAATTGTGCGAAGTTTATTAAGGTGTCAATTTAATTCTTAAAGCATGATCTTTGCAAATAATTAAAAAAGAGTGAACATGACAAAGGTGGCATTTATGGCTGGTTTGGGATAGATGGTCACATATGACAATAAAATTGCTCTGAGTCACTAATTTGTTGGATAGTTGCAGTCCAAATGTGCTAAATATAATTATTTAAAAAAAAACGGTAGCAAAAAGACTGGTACCTTTGTTGCAATATTCTCAAATTAACAAATGCCTCTCTTGACATGTGCATTAAAGTCATAGAGTATTGATATATGGTTACATCTGACCAATTGAAATGGATGAGTACTAAAGAGGTACATCACCTGAGTAACCCAGACAGATATCTTTCACAAGAAATAAAATAAAGCATAAAGTTAGACTGGCATCAGAATGTAGTGATAGTGGTCTTGTCATAATAATGCATAATCTCAAAAACTATACCGTGCAAGTCATAAAATGTAATAATCAAATAGGACACAGGAGTCATAAACTTATCTTTTCCAATGTGAAATATTGAGAAAGTTTGATAATGGCATACCAGAGATATTCTTAGTATATATGTGACCCGCCATATCGAAAGGTACCTTAAGGTCGGCATAGTATATTACGATATACGGGCCATTGAAGCTGATCATAGTTTACAATCTCGTCCAAAATCGAATTTCTAATTTCAGCATAAAAGTTACCTCTGAAATATATTCTATATTAATATATCATATTAATCAGGTTCAAACATCCAAAACATAAGAAATATGTGTTTAAAAAACAAGATAAAAATCTACTCTCAATTCAAGTTCTACTTAGTACAAAAACTTTAAACTCAATTTTCTCAGAACTATAGTTTTGCGAATCAAACCAATGCCTTTTACCAATTTAGATGTAACTTTGCAACCAAACCTCTAATAAACAAAAGCAAGGTGTCATGTTAAAGCTTGAAATTTCAGCTTTCAGATGATACCAAAAATCAATTTTGATTTCGGGACCCTTAAGGTACCTTTCGATATGACAGGTCACATATACAATTGTACTAATGTACCTTTTGATCATTTGTTTCATAAGGGAGCATGTGATAATGTCTTTCTTTTCTGAGGCCAGTCTTAATATGGCTCATTCCAGTGAAAACTAAACCTTTTTTGATTTCAAGCAAAAAATCAGCTTTTTTATTCGACCATATGAGCAGTTTTTTCAGTCATACGTTTGTTACTCGGTACGTGAAAAGTATTTTCTAATCAGAAATTTTGAATTTTTCCTACCCTTGCATGAATGAACACATGTTTTCATTTAAAAATGTCACAAACATTACCAAAAAGTTACACCATAATGTCACAAACGTTACCAGATGTTACCAAACAAAACATTGCATTAAAAGAAATCCTGACGATAGAATTTCCTACCACTTTATAATCTATTTTTAAATATGTTACCAATCATCTGTGAAAAGCGCAATAAAAAATTCGCTAACATGTCAGAGAATTTTTACTTTAATGTCATTTGGAGCAAAAAACCATTTCCGTGCGAGGTCACAAACGTTACTGAACGTTACATTTACTTTATTCAGTATTTTGGCAATTATTTTAATCTTCAAACACCTGCATGTCTTGATCTCACCAGTGAGCACCATTATCAACAACAAACTCGTTGATATGTTTCTGCTAGGTTCTGTGGCCATTTAAAAGTGAAATTTTCCAATTTTTCGGTCACAAACTTTACTTTGGAATCACCCATATAGGTTTAACTCCAGGTTTAGATATGATACCAAAGAAGCATGCCACGTCAGAATCATGAGCTTCTCCCACAAAGTCAGATTCATAAGAGTAACTAACAAAACAGCACTCTGACATGCCTTATATGAGGTTATGACTTCCAAGAAAAATAATACTTAAAGTGTACCTAAAAGTGAGCTAACTAACTCCTTGTGAAAACTCAAAGCACACCCTAGACAACAACAATATTCATCAAACATTTCTCAAAATTTGCAAATATGTACTCTAGAAAAAATGACATTTTACTGTTTTGCATAAATAACCTATCTTTGGGTATATGAATGCTAGCTATCAGTGTTATCTTGAACAAAACTAAATAATATAAAATTCCTAAATAGATATTTAAAAAAATATAAAAATACATTTCCAAGCCCTCTTGAGAGAAACCGTCAGACTAGAGCTTATTTTGACTTAGTCTGAAGAAGATTTCATGTCGTACAACTCTGCTTTAGACAGTGCTTAATGGATTTCAATGACAGAATAAGATATAGATTTACAACTTAGTAGAGCAACTAAGTGAGATAAACCTACATATCCTGGATAAAAACTGCAATGCTTCCATTATATTTTATATACTCATATGGAAATACAAATATCTTTATCTATTTAATTATGATCTCACATTTTCAATTTCAAATCTGAAATGCAGCTTTTAATGTTTGTAACTTTAATAAACAAAAGAGTATGTATATTAAATTAGTTCATGAAAAAAGCTTTCACTGCTATAAGCCTACATGAATATTTCCTTAATGTATCACATTTACACAATATGAAAGATGGTGTTGTGTTTCTTAGGAAATTTTATCTACACCTTATGTGTATACTTCTTTTCAGGGAATGTTATCCTTTTTTATTACAGAAAGGAACTCCTAATCCTAATAAATGTATCAACATACCATGATAATGTAAAGTATTTAAATTTTAAGATAGATGTATAAAATTCTTCAAAATAATAAATGCTTCATTCACTAATATTTGCTTTTTACAAATAAATAAATAAAATACTGGGGATTTATAGTGCGCTATGCCTCCCAGATTTGTAATTCCACTCGGCCTCTGCACACTTTACAGGTGTTCGCTGACCACTGTGGCCCAAGTAAGCTCCATTCCACACCAAGCATCATTTCAGGTTCTGCGACAACCTCTAGGGGCGCTGAACCTTGATCAGCCCACATGCGTACAATCGCTGCCCGGATCAGCTCCCCGAGTATCGTACGGGTTTCCACGAGACAATAAGCAGTTAGTTCCTTGTCCAAGGGAATATCAAGCACACTCAACAAATGTACAGATGAATTCTTTCCGCTTTACTATTTACAAATGAACTGATGAATCCCTTTTGCTTTGCTTCTTACACTATTAAAGACATGTACACTAGGCCCAATATTTACAATAATAAAAATATTGAATGTACCTAAACAAAAAATAAAATGGATGCAGAAAACTTTACCTAATTCAAATGTGCATGGATCAGTTTAAGCACATCTAATACGATGTGCTCCAAATGAAAGCAGACATTGCCATCAGCTTATTTAGTTTGAACATGGATGAAATTGCGTATATATCTGTGTTAAACCAAAACTCTGCCACTTAATGGATTTGAATGAAATCAGAGCCAAAGAGCATTTCACTATACTTATTGAGGGAGGCAGGATGACTGTGATGCGCAGCATATGTCAATGTCAAAAGCAGTGGAAATAGAAGCTTAATTGGGATGCTTCAGGTTGCAACTCGGATTTGAAAATGCAAAGAAATATCAAGTTTAAATGTTAATGCTGGAGTAGACCTTCAACTATCATAAACATTTTTTGTACTCTAACTCTCAAACTGATTGCACAAACCATATAAAAGTACAGATTTTTAGAAGCTTATTTATTGAACATATTAGTGATACCGGTTTTTGACCAAAAAACATATTTTTTTGCCCCAAAAATTTCTGGTAAGCCTTTAACTCAAATTTGCATTTGTGAACTTTTTAACTTTTTTAATTTTAAGGATTTAGAAACAAATGTCTAGGAAGGGTTTTCTCAAATTTTCGATTTTTACCTTATTTTTTGAAAAAATTGCCAAAATAGGCAAAAAAATTGCCATTTTGGTGGCAGCGATGGGATTTTTTACATTTTGTTTACCTTTTTTTTGACATTAAAAAAAAACCCTAAATGATATCATCATCATGGTCAGGGTAAAAATTCTAAAAATTCTAAAAATTTATACTTTTATATAGTTCATGCAATTAGTTTGAGAGTTAGGAGTACAAAACAGTTTATGCCCTTTAAGGTCTACCCCAGGCCTACAGTCATCAATGGTCTTGTCAAATAACTTATTGATGATAAAATTTAAATGAATATATTTTGAATTATCTAAGAAGGGTTATTCTGATGAATGCCTTTACAATGCTGCATGTATTGCTGAACACTTTTTTTTTTCTTTGGGAAGGAAGTGAGCAGGAAAATAAGCTTAAGCTTCATTATTAAAATAATATTCTTTGGAACATAACAATGTGAAAATAATGTGGCATGATTACAATTAATAGTGCGTGGTACAATGTACTGCATCTCATAACTAATCATTGGAAGGTTTACCTTATTTTTTACCAAAACATTTTTTCTCAATTGATGTTGATCTATTTCAAGCACCGCCACACACTGCAACTTCAAGCAAATAAAAGATAGGGATGACATGCACTTATGGTGTAAGTGTTAAAACAATATCCTCAAGAGTTTCTTTTATATTGCAATGATGACACACACAAGAATCCCTACAGGCACAAGGTGGTTTTGTAAAGTACACAAGCATTAGAGCCACCTTTGCCATCACTGGTCTCCATGTCTTAAATATAGACCAAGACAGTCAAAACAGTTTAATCTGTGGGCATGTGGAACATGAACTTTTAGTAAGAAGGCATTAAATCCATTATAGCTATAAGCATTTCAGGCAAAACAACCCGGCTAAAAACCTAATTGGGCACTGAAACTTCAGTGAAACTGATATAAATTGAAAACTCATTAAAACACAATTGCTATGGAAAGACAAAATAGTTCTTTGTATCCAAATTTCCCTTATCAGGGTTTTATAAACAACAAAATACAAAAGATATCAGTCTGAGAAAAAAATACTTCTTTATATTAAACTTTATATCACGATTTATCATGTATCAGGGTTTGCTGTAAATGTTTTACTGTACATATAATAAGGGCATTTTGCATTTTAAGCATCTGTACATTCAGGTGTCTGGTCTACGCACCTTCCACGCATACCAGTACGCACTTGTTTCTGAGTTGGTAAGTGCCGCAGTACGAATGCGCATATACTCTGAGTAGTGTTTTGAAGCTAAAAATTGCCATATTTTAATACTTTTCTGGAAAATTACTTTGGTGACCCCCAATTTTTATTGTTTTATTTGAAAGAACATACTTGTGCGCAACTTTTGTGAAAAAATTGACAAACATTTTCAGGCAAATTTTTTAAATCAGCACTAAATAATGTCACTTTTGCCACATTTCCCATAGACCCCTGTACTAATTTTTCACAAAAAACCTCAAAAAATGTTGTTTTTAAACTGACTCGCGTGCTAAAACGAGTCCGGTGACCCCAATTTTTATTTTTAAAATCGGTTCTACATCAATAAAATATCAATCATGCCGATTTTTACTAGAAAATTTTGGGCAGATCTATCATGGACCAGACACCTTATAGATCTAAGTGCAATGGAGTTTGCAACTGATAAACAAAATACCTTGCGTTTCATTGGGATAAATATACAGGGTGAGTCAAATTAAAGTGTAATCAACTAGAGGAATTTTTTACAGGAAATCTATTTATGTTTATCAACCTTAATTATACTTGCTAAATAGCAAATTTAATCAGCTTTCATGAGAATTTTAGTTTGTTGAAATTGACCGATGCATTCAAAAGTAACAGCCGTTTAAGTAAAGGGATCCAATTTTGATCTCGAACAAATTTGCTTCAACACTAACTCTTTACTGCACAGCAGTGGGTAATATCTTATTAATAGTACATTGATGAATTTGACGCTACATTCAAAATATTAAACGGACACACATTTTGCAGCGATACTAAAGAAGATTCAGTGATGCAGATCAAAATACTGATGGTCATTTCAAATATCAGTGCACAATCTTGACAACCAATGCCAGGAGATAAATCATGGCCCAACAATGTAGCAACCAATCATAGTCTGGTTGAAGATCGCCGTCTGTTTTGTCTGTTATTTACGGATCCGTTCCAGATTCCATCACCTCAAGTTATATAAAATATTGTTTATGAGCTAAGGACCAAGCAACTCTTCTTAACAGAAACAAGGAAGGGTTTGGAAGGTCCTGATCCCGATGATTCAATAAAACAACAACCGAAAGAAAAGAGCTTTTTTAGAGATCTGAACATTACCTCAAAAGTTATAGTCATTTGTCAACCCACAAGTCCATATATATTTCACAGTTCACATTCAACAGCCTATTGTTTTCTTGTTGTTTTTTTTCAAAAAGCATTCCTATCATAACGAGAGCATCCACGATGCATTGACTTCCTGGAATAAATTGGATTGGCTTAATTCTGTTTTGTCTTTTGTTGATCCAAAATGACCTTGGTTGACCTAGGTTGACCTTATACAGACTCTCCGATCAATTTTATGATTTTGCCCACCACAAAAGACCTTGAATGATATTGACCTGGGGTCGATTTCACTAACGTTTGAAATGCATCGTTAACCCATCGTAAGACCAGAACCCATCGTTAGCTATACGACCACCTCTTGACCCCACGCAACGTTAACAAAGGGTTCAATTTTTTTAATGCATAATTCATATATCTTAAGATGCGGTGAACTCTTACGAAGGGTTTCACGTCTTTGTGAAGTCTAGTTTTAGTTA
>JXSR01S026424.1:46691-56988 GCA_000969725.1 Ophiothrix spiculata | reverse complement strand
TTTTTATATAAAGATCCTAAAATGAAATGAAAACCTACGAATATTTGCCTACCTGTCACAGAAAACTAATGTTCACTAACAAAACTTTATGTTCGAACTAAACATTATATATTACAAATAGTTTTAAAAGGTTTAATTACTGATTTTTGTATCAATATATTTTCATAAACAAATACGGTTACAACTACTTCAAATAAGGACATATTCCACATGAGATATGACGTTCAGAGAATATCGCAGCTCTTTTGAGACACTTGAGCTTTGCCGTTTATATCTTTACATCTAGTGCAAAACAAATCAAAAACGATCTGTAAATATTTTCAGAAGAAATCTTTGAATATAACCTAATCTCATTCTATCTTGCCTGCGTCTAGTTTTTTATTCATCCTTTATTTATAGTTTCTAACTTTTCAATGACAATCAAATTAACCCTTTAAGTTAATTTATCACAAATATCACGTTCTCAGTCTCATTAACGATGAATTTAGCTCCAAGTATGTAACTGATCTCAATAAAATACTATGTTGTATCGAAATAGTGTTTTCAAAAGTAAAAAGTCACGTCTGGAGGTGTTTTGTTAAATCCCTTATAGGATAAAATTTGATCACTGTGAGTAGATAGGGAGATTCGAAGAAATCTCTGGTGATTTCTTAATGTTTTTTTACCTACAATCAAGGAAAAAGTCGTTGGAACATTTGAGTCTTTTCAGGTCCATTCATTCGTTTAACGCACTATAAACTAGTAAGAGATGGATAAAGTAGAACGCAATAAAGAACTCTTTTATTCTGATGACCTCAGAGTGAGTACAATTCACAGCGAATTGCGTATTAGAAAATACATACAATTCATCAACGAGATACACGGACACAGTTGTTTCTCCCGTTTTTATTTTTCAAGTCGTAACTGATTCGCACATGCATGCATGTTTTTTCACGTTTGCTTTTCACTTGTCAGTACTTTGAACCATTTGATTTAGTAACAAGCCTTCGGCAATGATGTCGAATACTGGCTTATTGAGAATTGAAGACAGTTTAAACATTACAATTATGTGCTACTTAAACCCATGGGATCATTTCAGTGTTACCAGATCTTTGGACGTCAATTATATGGTCATCAATTTCAGCAATAAAAAAAAATCTGGCATAAAGAATTCCATTTGAAGTCTTATTTCTGAAGTAATTGAACATTACCTAGACTAGATTGGACCTTCCTTCTGACTACTTTGTCCTAAACAATTAAAATACTATAACTTACGTGCCAAAAAATACCTTTGATATTTCATACCCTTGGAACAAAAACAACACCTTTAATAAAATGCAAGGGATAATTGTTGAACAGAAGTTGCATAAAACTAGCTACTGTTGCATTTTTTCATATTATAAAGAATTTATAAAGGCGCACGCAAAACGTAGAGACAATACTGTACATCGGGAAATGGGCTATGACATGAGCTGTTTCAGGAAAGCATAGAAAACTTCTTCAAATGTCCATCTTTTCAACTGCAACCACTAGAATTTTGTATAATCGTATCGTAACTATTTTTTCACGTAGAAAACAACATTTTCCCGGAAGAATATACAGTAGCATGTTGATCAAGTTAACTGGTTAATCAAAAGTTTGTAATATTAAGTAAACTATAATAAAACAAAACTTTATAAATCGTTCCTTGCAATTGCACGCACTGTAGTCGAATTGATTTCTTGGTATTTTGACTGTCATGTCTGTGTCTAAGTTCACGTCGCTCAACCAAAGAGCAGGTGGGATTGAGTACACAAAGTAAGGAGCTCCAGCGGCAAAGGTGCATGACAACGATAGCATTGCCAGCAGCATACAAGGCTCGCAACTGACAGAGATACTTTGTGTTAAGATGTCAGAAATGACGTGAAGATCGCAGCAAATGAGATATTGAGTGTGTTTTTGTAAGCTTTCATTGATTTTTCTCATTTGAGTAGATTCAAGCTGAACACATTATTCCGCCAATTGATTAAAATGGTTAGGTAGTCTTATCATGTGATGTTTCAAGTACGTTGATGCTAGAAAGGATAGCTAGTAAGTGATATTCCCTTAGAATTTGAAAAACAACTTAGCGATTCTAATCAAATCTAAAGGTCTTCTTTTGTTGGATTGCAAATGTTTATTGACCATTCACTTTTCACTCCTAAGAGTCCCCCGAGTTTATACGTATTTAAATCCTAGCAAAACAGCTGCTAACTTTCCACAAGTTAAAACGGATTTTAGAAAAAACACAAGCAAACGTTCACATGGTCATTTTGGTACATAGAGAAAGATGAACACTCTACGTGTATTTGTTTATGTAACGTCTGCAAACATGCACAAAAACAATACAATTACACCTTGTATGAAAACAAGATATTCATTAGTGCATGCCAAAATGGTCATAATAGGACCTTGTACTACAATGCTCATGCCAATGGTTAATGATACTCAATACATTTGGAGTATCACGGAATACCAATGAAGGCATCACATGACTATGTAAAAATGAATGACATCTTTCAGAGATGAAATGAGACAGATTTCATGGTAATAAAATGTAAAAAACATGACGTGCTGAAGTGGCATAAATAAAAATATCGTAACGATATAAAGCAATGAATGAAAATGGGTATTTGTGATGATATTGTATAAGAATATTTTCAATCGATTCTCTGAGTTTAAAATATTTCTTTTTTCATGTTTTATAATTTACAACATCAAAGAAGACAAAGAAAAATATGCTAAGTTAGCGAATCATTTTTTTTTCTTTTGTAATAAAATCTTAAAATCTCCAAAATCGACGTTCTCCTCACTTCTCGTTTACAAAATCGATGTTTTTGGTTCAAATCCTTGTCGACAATTTTGATTTTGATTTCAATTTCGACTCCACCAGACGCACATACCACTTCTTGAACTTAGTAAAATTGACCATATATTGTTTGGTTTAGCTAGATAAAATTATACATATGCCCTCTCTTTAAAGAAGTGTAAATATACGTGGTTTGTGGGCTGATTTTGGTGGTCAAATGAGTGGTATATCCAGGCCGAGATCCTTTTTTCCGCCCTGCAAAGGAAAAATAGTCCCATAAACCAAGAAGTAATTTACAATATGAATATAAATAATTCATTTCTCAATAGTTCCTTCTAGAAAAGTGAATAGCATCATAGATTTAAATTTGAAGCCTTTACATCTAGTGATTGAGAATTAATCTAGAGCTTCAATGTCGTCTCTTTTCGATGAATCGGTTGTCAAAACATCCACTTGGTGAATAGGAGATTCCAGGTTCAAATCCTCGCGTGAAAAAGATGTATTCACGTTTTGGGCTACGAGGGGAAGAATTTTCATCTTCACAAGGGGAAGAATTTCTGTCTGTAGTAATTAACAAATTCAAGTCAGTATATTTCACGACCTTAACAGCGTGAAATTGTAAGCCTGATGGTGTGTTTTGCATGTTCAGGGCTGACATTTTGCAGCAATACCTATAGTACGATCTGTAATGTAGCTTGCTTAACTGTATGAGCAGATAATTACAGCAGCATAAATCACATTGAAAGATCAAAAATGAGAGCATTCACCGGGATACCGAGATTGAGCGTCATTGATCTTCGTAAATCACATCGTTACCCCTACCTATTTAAACAATTGAATAACATTTAACAAAATGATTTTAAGTAAATATAACCTACACTTCTGAAAGTTTTAATATCAAGCAACTTGTTTTTCCTTTGTCACTATTTAATCCATAAGCTACCGATACCAGATGGCAGGTAAGGCCAGTCACCTTTGCTACAAAATGTTTGCTCTTTCAACATATAACCCAAGGCTATGGTTAGCATGGTTAAACAGGAGAAACTGGGTTGTAGTGCATTAATGATTATCATATAAACCTACAAGTGGTTGAAAGTAAAAGGTGAGTTAATCTTGAAATACAATCCTTGATTAAAAGCTTACAACTGAACTTTATGGATAAGGTTGACTTCTAGTAAATCTCAAACAGGTCATATTACTTTGATATCCTGAAAAACATCCTGATCTTAACTTCAAACAGGTGTGATTAGATGACCATACCATCTCGGATATCACTAATAGACTGTGACCATAATAGAAACCATTAAAGAACGACATATTTACTGGCAGCTTGACTTGTCCTACATAGCAGGGTACTTTACTTGCTACAAAACAAGTATTTCTGCTATTAACAGGGATATTTGATTGATTGTTTACTCTAAGTTATTCATGAAATGACATTGCAAGTGGTATTTCCGCTTTTATCTTTTTGAAGCTTAACCCGAGTAGATGAAGACACTTGAAGGTTTCCTGCTATTCAATTTGCTGCATTGCATTTTTTAGTAAAAGGCGTCGTGGCTGTAGCGCATAAGAGCCTTTCGCTGTAGATTCACAAGGTTGGTACACTATGTTCAAGATATTTCCATTTCTTCCATAGCACCGAGCTTATTTTAACAATATTAAACATTTAGATACGGGATGTCCAGGAAAAAACCGTACACTCTTTGCTCGCAATTTTCTTGAATTTAACAAATAGTAAGAAACTTTCTAAAGATCGCATTTTATATCCAATGAATTGAACTTTTAGATATTGTTTGTTTCATTCCAATCGGTAGTATACAACAAGAGTTATGTTTTATCAATCGGTAGTGTACAACTACAACATTTGGGTGGATTTTTGTTTTGTTCAATTTCATGATTATGGGCCATAAAGAAGGGGTGTTTCTGAACAGAATAAAAATGGGTCACCTTGGAAAATTTATCATCTGTCCTATTTTTACATCAAATTTGTTCATTTTTTCAGCACAGATAAAAGAGAGCATGTACGTAATAAATAAGTAAACATTATTACGGTTGAATGAGCAGATCAATGCCAATACTCAATAGAGATTCATTCAAGGGGAGCTTACAAACCCGTGAAATTGGACCAGAAAATTTTGCATTCAAATATTTGAAAAAGCATAACCTTTGTTGTACACTACCGATTGAAATTAAACAAACGGTATCTAAAAGTTAAATTCATGGACTATAAAATGCAACATTTATATAATTTCCAACTATCCGTTAAACCCAAGAAAATTACACGCAAAGATTGTAAGACTTTTTCTGGGACACCCTGTACCAGGTATTACACAAGTTTTAACCTTAGAGAAAGATATTCAGTGTTTAGAAAACTAGTCATTGGTAGGTATATACACACAACAGTCAAGTGATCTACAGGGATTTTGGCCTCGGTCATTCTCACTCAATTATCATAACTGAAGTTTTAAATAAAATCATCAAATTTTCTGAAGTAATAAAGTAATATATTCTCAATTCATGTTATCACCAATTAGAAGCAGGGTAGTAATGAGACTTGGTGTCTCCCATAACCAGGAGTCCGGTGTGAAAGTAATCGTAGTCCCCCTGAAATGGTAGTCCGCCTTCAATAGACTATAACGGAATAAAGCGTGAAATTAATAGTGCGTGAGAGTTGTTAGCCTATACTTTACTGTACAACCCGGACAATAAGAACGGGGGACTTACACTCCTGCTACAGCGGTTCTAATTGAACTACACGGAATAAGTAGCAATCAATGATAATTGATCGCACCTTTACAAGTACGTTCTACAAAATTGAATAGTACCTAGAACGCTCAGTCACACGGACGCTGTATTTCATTACACCGGCACTGATGATCAGAATACGCCTAGATTGTTTTATATTATGTTTCTTTCTTTCAGAAATGCCAGATGTAAAACATAAACATGCTTTTGTATATAAAGATTCTAAAATGAAATGAAAACCTACGAATATTTGCCTGTCTGTCACACATAACTAATGTTCGCAAAATAAACATTATACATGTGGTATCAAAATATTTTCATGTTATTATGAATTTGATACCATATTCTAAATGAGATATGACGTTTAGAGAATGTCGCAGAAATTTGAAGACACTTGCAGTTCATATCTTAACTTCTAGTGCAAAACAAGTCAACAACAATCTGTAAATATTTTGAGCGGAAGAAATCTTTGAATATAACCTAATCTCATTCAATCTTGCCTGCGTCTAGTTGTACATTTATCCTTTATTTATAGTTTCTAACTTCTCAATGACAATCAAATGAACCCTTTAAGTTAATTCATGACAAATATCACGTTCTCAGTCTCATTAACGACGAATTTAGCTCTAAGTATGTAACTGATCTCAATAAAATACTATGCTGTATCGAAGTAGTGTTTTCAAAAGTAAAAAGTCACGTCTGGAGGTGCTTTGTTAAATCCCTTAAAGGATAAAATTTGATCACTGTGAGTAGATAGGGAGATTCGAAGAAATCTCTGGTGATTTCTTAATGCTTTTTATCTACAATCAAGGAAAAACCTCGTTGGAACATTTGAGTCTTTTCAGGTCCATTCATCAGTTTAAAACACTATAAACTACAGTAAGAGAAGGAAAAATTTGAAGGCAATAAAAAAAATTCTAATCCGACCACCCCCTTCCCAACCCCTGTTATAGTGTTGGATGAACATTGAGTGGGGAACGGGGAAAGCATGTAAAATCAATGACAATTGTGCCAAAACGTTTTCCCCTGGTGGCTTGTATATATCATATAAGCTAAAGTAATTCAGAATGAGTACTATTTACGGCAAATTGCTTACTATTAGAAAATACATACAATTGATCTACGAGACATACATACAAGTCTTAACTTATTCGCACATACATGTTTATTCACGTTTGCTTTTCCCTTGTCAGTTCTTTGAACCATTTGATGAAGTAACAAGCCTTTGGCAATGATTAATTCTGTCTAATGGAGAATTAAAGACAGTTTAAACATTACAATTATGTGCTACTTAAACCCATGGGATCATTTTAGTGTTGTCAGATCTTGGGACGTCCATTATATGGTCAGCAATTTCAGCAATAGTACAATAAAACATCAGGCATAAAGTATTCCATTTGAACTCTTATTTTTGAAGTAATTGACTACCACCTGTCAGACTAGACTGGACCTTCCTTCTGACTGTTTTGTCCTAAGCAATTAATATACCATTCTTACGTGCCAAGAAATACCGTTGATATTTCATTAAGGTACCCTTGGAGTAGAAACAACACCTTTAATAAAATGCAAAGGGATAATTGTTGAACAGAAGTTGCATAAAACTAGCTACGGTTGCAATTTTTCATATTACATATTACAGGCATACACAAAACGTAGGGACAATACTGTACATCGGGAAATGAGCTATGAAATACACTATTTCAGGAAAGCGTAGAAAACTGGTCTTTACAACTGCAACCACTCGTAACTATTTTTTTAACAACATTTTTTTCGGAAGAATATACAGTACTATTTGATCAAGTTAACTGGTTAATCTTAAGTCTGTAATATTAAATGAACTATAATGAACTTTATACATCGTTCCTTGAAATTGCACGCAATATCGTCGAATTGATTTCTTGGTATTTTGACTGTCATGTCTGTGTCTAAGTTCACTTTGCTCAACCAAAGAGCAGGTGGGATTGAGTACACAAAGTGAGGAGCCCCCGCAGCAAAGGTGCATGACAACGATAGCATTGCCAGCAGCATACAAGGCTCGCAACTGACAGAGATACTTTGTGTTAAGGTGTCAGAAATGACGTGAAGAACGCAGCAAATGAGATAGTGAGTGTGTTTTTGTAAGCTTCTATAGATTTTTTTCTCATTTGAGTAGATTCAAGCTGAACACATTATTCCGCCAATTGATTAAAATGGTTAGGTAGTCTTATCATGTGATGTTTCAAGTACGTGTCACCAATTGATGCTAGACAGGATAGCTAGTAAGTGATATTCCCTAAGTGATATTCCCTAGAACAATATAGCGATTCTAATCAAATCTAAATGCCTCCTTTTGTTGTATTTCAAATGTTTCTTGACCATTCACTTTTCAGTCACAAGAGTCCCTTGAGCTGTACGTATTTAAACGCTAGTAAAACAGCTGCTATCTTTCAACAAGCTTAATAGGGTTTAGAAAGCGTTTACATAGTCATTTTGATAGATAGATAAAGATGAACACTCTACGTGTATTTGTTTATGTAACGTCTGTGAACATGCACAAAAACACATTGTTTGAAAACAAGATAGTCATTAGTGCATGCCAAAATGGTTATGTGATAGGACTTAGTAATACAATGCTCATTCCAATGGTTAATGACACTTTATATATTTGGAGTATCAGGGAATACCGTACCGATGAAGGTATCACATTACTCTGTAAAAATAAATGCACATCTTTTAGAGATGAAAATGAGACAGATTTTATGGTAATTAAATGTAAATAACATGACGTGCTGAAGTGGCATAAATTAAATCATAACGATGTAAAGCAATGAATGAAAATGGGTATTTGTGATTATATTGTATACTATATAATATGAAATATTTTGAATCGATTCTCTGAGTTTAAAATATTTGTCTTTTCATGTTACATTATTTACAACATCAATAAAGACAAAGAAGACAAAGAAAAATATGCTAAGTTAACGGATTATTTTTTTATCTTTTGTAATAAAAATCGACCTTCTCCTCATTTCTCGTTTACAAAATCGATGTCTTTGGTTCACATCCTTTGCGACCGGTTCTGGGCGGTTGGCTATTGTTTATTCCGGTTGAACCAACCAAAACCGTTAGGTAACCACCAGTTGAGTTTTGAAGCGACCCCTTACCTATTTAAAATAATGAATTTTAAAAAATTAAAAAATCATGATTTTTAAGTAAATATTACCTACACTTGTGAAAGTTTAATATCAAGCAGCTTGATTTTCCTTCGTCAATATTTAATCCATAAGCTACCTATACCAGTCACCTTTGCTACCAAATGTTTGCTCTTTCAACATATAACCCAAGGCTATGGTTGGCATGGTTAAACAGCAGAAACTGGGTAGTAGTGTATACGAGATTATTATATAAACCTGCGCAAGTGGTTGAAAGTAAAAGGTGAGTTAATCTTGAAATACAATCCTTGATTAAAAGCTTACATCTGAACTTTATGGATAAGGTTGACTTCTAGTAAATCTCAAACAGGTCATATAACTTTGATATCCCGAGAAACATCCTGATCTTAACTTTAAACAGGTGTGATTAGATGACCATACCATCTCAGATATCGTTAATAGACTGTGACCATAATAGAAACCATAAAAGAACGACATATTTACTAGAAGCTTGACTCTTGACTTGACCTACAAAGCAGGGTACTTTACTTGCTACAAGACAAGTATTGCTGCTATTAACAGGATTCTTTGAAGGATTGTTTGCTTTAAGTTATTCATGAAATGACATTGCAAGTGGTATTTCCGCTTTTATCTTTTTTAAAGCTTCACCCGAGTAGCTGAAGACACTCGAAGGTTTCCTGCTATTCACTTTGCTGCATTGCATTTTCTAGTAAAAGCTGTCGCAGCTGAATGCATGAGAGCCTATTACCGTAGGATCACTAGGTTTTGTACACTATGTTCAAGATATATCCATTTATTCATCGCACCAAGCTTATTTTAACAGTATTAACCATTTAGATACCAAGTATTACACACGTTAAAACCTTTCAGATTGTAATTAGCGGACACTCTACGGTCTGTAAAATATCAATAAACTCAACAAATCAAATGATCTTTACAAATAAAAGCAAGTGGCAGAAAAGATACTACTAGTTAAATTTTTGTAACTTCGAGTTTTCGAATGTACCAATTCATAATAACATTAAATATTTTCTAGCTTTAAGCAATCACCATATCCCTGAAACTTCATTGTTCTTAATGCAAGGGGAAGCTCTATATAAACGGAAATTTATTTTAAAGGAAAAGTATACCCAATTATGCTTGTTTTTGCTACCTGATTTCATTTTTGTGTTTAAGAAATGACGTCCATAGCATATTGCAAGACTCAAGATTTAACAGTGCATATTCATTAAATAGTACCCGAACTTTTTGCGGATCCTTATTACAATGTGCAACACCTTTTAATATTTTTTTTTTAAATCTGAAATTCAGACAAACATATAGAATATGCAAAAAGGTGTTTCTTAATAATCATACCAGGAGAGCTGAATCTGTCGATTTAAGTCGAGTATCTAATGTACGAACATCACACTTTGATTTCGTAATAATAGTACAGTCAGTGGCGGCACCAGGGGGGAGGGCATGGGGGGCATTTGCCCCCCAAGACCAATTTTTGCCCCCCCACCCCAGTTTGCACCCCAGAAAAAATTCAGAAGCTTTTAGGCGCAAATTTCTCTCAATTACCCCTTTTTATTGATCATTTTGACTTAAAATG
>JXSR01S026422.1:0-15243 GCA_000969725.1 Ophiothrix spiculata | reverse complement strand
ATTGAAATAAATGAATCTGAATCTGAATCTGAATTTTCCAGATTGAAAAGTAACCTTTTTGGTTCTTTTATATAAATAATCCCAAAAATTCTAGAATTTCATTCGTTACAAAGAATAATTGAAGAAAAACCAATACGCTACGCAAAAAAAAAAATGAAATATTTAAAACGATTCCAAGGGGTTCGAACCCACGGTTCTTAGATAAAGAATCAGGCGCGCTAACCACTGGACCAGCTAGCGGATTGTGAATTTATAGACTGGTATTTTAAAGATATATACTTTCATATTGAAAATGATTGGTTACGCATGCGCAATGATAAAATTTTGGAAATATCGTATTTTTTATCATCTGTCAGCAAGGTAAACAAAAGCAACCATTACATTAATCTTGTTTTAGCACATTTTAGCGCAAGATTTTCACAGGACTTGAAGAAAAAGGTCTAAATTTTGCTATAAACGTATCGGCATAAGTATATATTTTACACTGAATTAATATTTGTAGAGAAAATCACCGGTCTAGTTTGCGGGTTCATTGCGTGAAATAATTTGCCAGTAAAATTGCATGAAATGTCACACATTTTTCGAAAAATGTACTTGCATTATATTGCCACGATATTTATACATAAATATGCAACATGTTTTGTTTCTCAGATCTATATTTTCAATTTTATAGGGTTTTTAAAAATATTTTTCTGACTCATTAATATTAATGTTAAACATCAATAGCTCGGGCGATTGAAAATGTCATGAATATAGATCAGAGAGAAGAAGGCGAAATATTGCCACCTGCCGGTAGACTATAAACTTCCTTTTGTCTCAGTAGGGAAGTATTGACTTGGGTCAGTTGTAGCATTCCTATATTCAATCAAATAAAGTGCATTGTCTAAGAATAGTTGAAGAGGCTTAAACTTCAGCTGTTGCAAAGTGCTTTCACGCAATTTGAGAAACTTTACCTATCTATATAATAATCTATTGTCAACCAAAATTTCAAATGTCAACGTCCATATTCGAAAACATAATTGACTGAATCGTACCAAGCAAACTTCATTTTGGCAAAGCCTTCTAAGCCTGACATTTTTGGGCGGGCTTTCGTGTACCCACCCGTGAGTTCACAACCCAGGTAGAAAAGCTGCCCAGGGTTTATCCGAAAATGAATAACTTCCGTGCATGTTAATCCTAAGTTGGCATAACGGTAAATTGTTATTCAATCGTCTTCTTGATTTATTAACAAAGAAGCTTATTGGACAAGTAGTCAGCTTGTAACATGTGTAATAACATGTGTTTATTTCGTAACCAATATTCTAAGTTAAAGTTATATTATAACTCGTATTTTTCATTGCTATTTTGGGTACTCGATTGCCCTTCCAAAAAAAAAAGTCGGGTACCCGGATACACAATTGCCTGAAAATTCCAGGCTTAGTACTTACCACCGTGACGTGACAATCACAGTTAAGATGAAGTGAATTAGGTGACACAGTTTAGGGTATCAAAGGCAGTCATTTTCAAGAAATAGGGCACTTTTTCAAACCCTAGTGATAAGGGTGTGAATAAGGGAAAAAGGGTATATTTTGGTTTCAGAAAAAAATCACCCTTTAGAATAGGGGGTGTTTTGAAAAACTGTTGTTACGCTATGCCTGCCGCATTATACTTGAGTAGCCCACTCAGGGGTTTATACAATATAAAAAAACGACCCGATTCAGAACTGCGTTATTTTGCAGGCTCCAATATGTTTTTCGATGGGAAAGGAGACATTCAAGTTCATGTTTGAATTGAAAGTTATTTTACATTTGGCCTATACCATTATCTTTATTCTCATTTCTGTTCGAATAACAATTCATAAAAGTTTAAGCAATTTATTTTATACTTATGTTCTGCTTCCCTGATGAAAATTGCATCAAAACATGTAATTGAGAAAGCAGACTTTTGACTGAAATCGGTACTTCGACCGCAATTTCGAAATCAAAATAATGGGCCCATATATTCATGAAACACCGCTAACTCTAGTTGTATGCTAACTCTTTGTCTACCTGTCAGATTTTGTTAAACAGTAAGCAGTTAAATAGAGTTAGTGGTGTTTCGTGAATATGGGCCCTGGCAGTATCGTGATTTTAAAATTACAAATTTTAATAACTTTGTCAGAAAACTAATAATAATACACTGGCTGGAACAAATGTGTTGTCCTTTGTCACCTGGGATTTTCAAACTAAACCGTCAATATTAACAGGTCATTTCAAGTACGTAATTCTATCGTATATAAGATAGAATTACTTTAGAATTCAATAAGAAAAAAATCAAATGGATGATGCAGTATAATGGCTTTCAGTAGTAGCAAGATGATGAAATATAGAATATTTGCTTAAGTACATTAAACGCACGCTTTACTGCGTAAGTATGCAGACACAGATGTGCCATTAAAGTAATCAAATTTTATTTACAAATGCCCGGTTTTTTTTTTCTTCAAATTTCTTGAAATGTAACACTGTGACCATACTTTAATTTTGTATCCCGGCCGTCATAATCTTTCTTTTAAACGTTGTAGCGGACGATCCAAACGACCCTCTGCGGTTGCAATGAGTAAAATAGTTAAATGTTTTATACTGCCTGAGATTATATATAGAAGTATGAAATATCACATGCGTTGGACGTATAAAATACTTAGGTAAATAAGTACCATCATGTACAAATTGCGTTAAATCCCCAACATCCGTTTTGTTTTAATCAAATGCTGAGTCGCAATGTTAGTGCCATTTTTGTTAAGGAGAAGATCCGGATGTACCCTAGGCTACAACTGACCATGCATAGCGATAGTTTATGGTTAACTTAATGACATACCGACCACGCAAAAAAAAATGGATTTAAAGTTCATAGATTAAATTTTATATTAGATATACAATCTGTTTTAAAGGTGTAGGTTCCTATTTTAGGATGTGTATAATTTACTTTCAATTGATTGACCTTGACCTCTGAAACGCATTGTGTAAGGTTTTAACCTTTCACAAGCGTAACACTTAATCTAATCCTATTTAAAACCGCAACACTGGTCATATTTTGGTAAAGATGGACTTTTTTCAGTTTAGAAATTCTACTTACTATAAAACGTCTTCTACATTAACGTCGTTCTGTTAGCCGCACCTTGACGCACAATTTACACGCCCTCAATTTTCCCCGCATCTGCAAATGCGCTGCCTTGCGCCTTTGCGATAATTGGTAAAAATTTACTTGCAATGCAACGCGTTGAGTGCATTCAACATCTGCTTTAAATATTTAATAAATGATGCAGATCATTGCAAGATATGCGGCAAACATAGGTGTTTCAAACACTCATTGACAACTCTTCCATTTTTGGCACAGATATTCAGTTGTGCCAAAATACACGGTTACTCAAAAGTTGGAATAAAATATTTTGTTCCACTTTTTCATGAAGGTCGATTTATGAGGAAAATATCTCGAAACTTATGTTGCTTTTGGTCAGATCTGATAAGGATTCTAGTTTAGTGTGAAATTGAGCTCCAAATGTGATCAACCCTCTCACGTATGGGTAGGGGGCAACAACATAAATGGGTAAAACAACTGATTTTTAGGTCAAATTTGATTTAACAACGCCTGGGTCAAGGTCAATTCACCGCTCAAGTAGATCTTGCCCAGATCCCTCGACTAAACCCTCCCCCTTTTTTTATTAAATCCTCTGACCAATATAAATCAAGAGACCAAATCAATGAAATAACTAACTACGCTCAAGTTGAGTAGTCATATGGAATGTGTATATGTAATAGAGTGACAGGCGATTAAATATCCTGGTCACGCT
The DNA here is from genome assembly GCA_000969725.1 of Ophiothrix spiculata. NCBI lineage: Eukaryota > Metazoa > Echinodermata > Ophiuroidea > Amphilepidida > Ophiotrichidae > Ophiothrix > Ophiothrix spiculata. The sequence continues at coordinate 11,438 of JXSR01S026422.1, read as the reverse complement.
TCACTGCACCAAGCGAATGCAAGCAAAACACAAAATGATCCTTCAACGCACACGTTTACAAAAATAAGGTTGTGGTGAGTGTGGAGTGGTTTCTGGTGGTATATTACATCTTAAAAACCTCTTTTAAGATGTCATAATTATACCGCCAGGGATGTTTGACATTGTTTTCTATGAATTTGTACATTATGTCGAGATTCTAAAACTTCTCTCCAGGCATTAGAAGCATTAGATCTACCACATTATCTAAAGAGTACATGTACAAGCAGTCGCATGAATCTACAAACACAACATAATAACAGGTCTTTAAATTGTTCATATTATATATTATGCCGCATACCTCCCTGTTTGATGATGTTGGACATCGAGGGTGACGGGCACGGGGCATCTTCAAATAAATCCTTGACACATTTGATCATTCAAGCTGAGTCTTCTTCCAATGCCATATTGACTCACTTGTTGGAGAATTTTGAGTCAATAACGACTTTTGACTCATTTACATACATTACTGAGTCAAATACGAAATGTGAAAACGAGGCTGTGGGTCGGCCATTTTCTTGAACATGCATGGTTGGTGACGAAAGCGTTTGTTAGTGGTTGATGACACAAAATTGTCATTTCTGTGAGCACTTTTGGGGCATTTAACACTGTCAGAAGTAATATGTGGAACTCCCAAGCTACAAGTATAAATTACTGCATTAACCCTCGTCCACCTAAGGGGGGGGGGGGGTTCCCCCCTAACGGATCGTCGCCGATTGCTCCAAAACGCAAAACAAAGCGACCCTGGGCATTTAAGTAATTGTTTTTACATCCTTTGCGGTCATTTTGATAAAAAAAAGTCGGGGGTAGCACCTTAGGTGGGGGTAGGGTAAGCCGTCAAAGTCCGTGGGTAAGGGGGGGTGGTAACCACCCCACCCCCCCTATATAAAAAGTCGCCATTTTGAAAAATATCTGCATGCTAACAAGCTTAAACCCACAGAACATGTTAGAACTACCATTTTCTTTATTTATTAGCAAAAAAACGATGAAAATCCGTTATTTAGAACTTTTATAGCGATTTTTTGAATTTTTTTCAATTTTCGCCGAAAATCAGATTTCGGCGAAATTTTCCGACCTAAAGTACTTTATGACGTCATAATTACGTAACGCCTTAACCGATTTTCATGATTTTGGTATCAATAGAAAGAGGAGACCCTATTCTATACTATGGTATAAAACAACCACACTTTTAGCACGTAAATTTCATTTTTACAGGGGGGATGGTAACCACCCCCTTAGGTGACGACGTAGTAGAAAATACGTTAGGTGGACGAGGGTTAAGCAGAGATTTTATATGGAGTTAGCTTACAATATTGGACCATTTAGTCCATTGTTGTTTTACTGCAGTTAGCAGCTTAACCTCTTGGACTCGGAATTAGTGTCTACTATATTGATGATGGGCAATATTGTGTCTACAGTCACCAACACCTTTCGGATATCATCCTCCACTCACTTATTGGACACATTTTTCACTAAAGCCTGACAAAAAGGCAAATTCATTTAAACGAGTCATTTTGACTCATCAAATCAGCTGACTCTTCAGCATCATGATTCTCCAGATTGTCCGTCAGATGAAACATTTCGTGAATTGAATGAGTCATGTGAGTGAGTCATTTCTCCAATGACTCATTAATTTGGGTCATTTGACTCATTTTTATGACTCGTTTAGTTCACGAAACGTTTCATCTGACGGACAAACTGGAGACTCATTTTAGTGCATCACAGTGACTCATCAAAAGTTTTGTGTACTATATTGCAAGTCTCGAGACCTGTTAAGGTCTTTTTGGTAACTCAGGGGGTTACCCGGTCAGAATACCCGGGCAATACTACCCGGGGACAAAACACACAATAAAATTATAGCATTATAACGTAGTTATTCAGTTGCCTTATATTGTCAATAAAGGTGTTTCAAATACCTGGAAACACTTCTTAAACCTGTTAAAGTGGTGTACACTTACATTTAACTCAATTTCTGGTAATACCTACTTGCGTAGGGACTCAGATAGGTATTCATTTGAACAGGTATGGTCCTAAAACGCATTCCCACCGGATGGATAACGGATTGAACGTGTTTCTACCGAATGCATAACGAACATCACCGTACAGTCAAAACAGTGTACGTTATTTGTACGTTTTCGTCAATACGGTGATGTGTGACACCGCCTTCATCACTGTTATTGGGGTATATGCATCTGTACTGCAACTAAAACCACTACACCCATTCAAACAACAGTGGCTAAATTGTACGGTAGATGGGCACTAATTGTTTTACCCATTTTCCATATTAGCAATAGGTAACAGTTGGAAATGTGAACTGACCCAAATTCCAAATGGATTCATTGTGACCTTGTCTTTACAAAAGTTACCACAAGCTATTAGACTTAACCAAATGTCTTAGATCTTAGATATAAGATGTATGTATTGTATTCAGTATTAAAACTGGGGATAAAGAAAATAAGAGAATTTGTAGAAGTCTAAGTATGATTTCATTCACTGAAATGGTAGGTCGTCAACCTGGTAGGACTAAACTGGATTGTTGTTGTTATGTATCACTTGCATAGACTAAGACTATAGTTGTTTTATACTGGTTATTACTGCTGGACTTTAATGATTAACATAGAACGGACTATATTTAAAATGAATTCTCAAAAGCCAAAGGCTTTCTCCTGTGTGGATATATACTGATGGAGGATTTTGGACTTAAAAAAACAGGTAGGCCTAATTGACTTATTTGATCATAAATAACAACAAAACTGTATCCAAAATTACAACATTTGCACTTCAATTTTCAATAATTTCAAAAAAAGGTTGAGGGGGTACATCCCCCCTCAGACATACCCCCTCAGACACCCCCTGATCGGCGCTTAGCGCCTCGAACCGCGCGGATATGACCCACAAAATATAAATACCACCAGCCGCCACTGCTTCCACTATACATTTTCCGAAGGTGTCTGAAATAATATACAAAAAAGGTTTACTAAAATCAACCCTTGGGAAATATTGGAAAAGTCCATTTTTTAAAATGGCCGCCAAATGAGCCTAAAATATACTTAACCATTCTGGAAAAGATGTATTTGTAAAAAAAATGAAATTTTTGGTAAATATTATAGCTGTGATCATAATATTATGCTTACATTCTACATTTCTGGTATATTTGGCTGCAAAAACAACTATTGTTACAGTACACACAAAACTTTTGATGAGTCACTGTGATGCACTAAAATGAGTCTCAAGTTTGTCCGTCAGATGAAATGTTTCGTGAACTAAACGATTCATGAAAATGAGTCAAATGACCCAAATAAATGAGTCATTGGAGAAATGACTCACTTACATGACTCATTCAATTCACGAAATGTTTCATCTGACGGACAATCTGGAGACTCATGCTGAAGAGTCAGCTGACTCATTTTCAGATTTGATGAGTCAAAATGACTCGTTTAAATGAATTTTTTGTCAGGCTTAGTGAAAAATGTGTTCGATAAGTGAGTGGTGGATGATATCCGAAAGGTGTTGGTGACTGACACAATATTGCCCATCATCAATATAGTAGACACTAATTCCGAGTCAAATTCCGAGTCCAAGAGGTTAAGCTGCTTACTGTAGTAAAACATCAATGGACTAAATGGTCCAATATTGTAAGATAACTCCATATAAAATAACAGCTTAATGCAGTAATTTATACTTGTAGCTTGAGAAGTTCCACATATTACTTCTCCCAGTGTTAAATGCCAAAAACGTGCTCACAGAAATGACAATTTTGTGTCATCATCCACTAACAAACGCTTTCGTCACCGACCATGCATGTTCAAGAAAATGGCCGACCCACAGCCTCGTTTTCATATTTTTATATATCATGTAATTGATTCAGTTTTGGGTCATATTGCATATGACTCATGGAAAACACATCTGAATGGGTCAAGTGACTCATCAAAAGTTTTGTGTGAGGGTATCAAAATCGACTCTGCAAGTCTCACATCAAATTTGCATTTTAAGTAGGGTATCAAACTTAGAGAGAATTGTTGAATTAATGACAATGGTGACTTAAATTGCCAATAAAATACCTAGAAACAATTCCTTTAAGTTTTCAAATGGTGTACAATTACATTTTTACAGTTCTTGTAATACTTCGTCACATTTTCGTATAGTCTCAGATAGGGTGGTTCTCGGGTGGTTACCCAGACACATATATCAGTTACCCACGCCCCGGGGTTTTGTAATAGAGTAGTTTTGTGGACTGGAGAATTATTATACTGAAACTTGCGAGCCGGAAAGTTTGAAGAGGTTGATTTTCAAGTGGTATCTACCTTGTAGAGATGGTCAACACGCCAACGGTAAAATTCGAATTTCAGAGGGTAATTTTAAGTGGCAAAACAAATGTGAAACACCTTTATTTTCCTTGATATGTTTTGTAGAGCCGGTGTTCTACCTCAACAATAAACAAGAATAGTCTTTAAAAAAAACAGACATCGCTTAGTAGATATCTGTTATAAAATGTAGGCCCTATAGTACTTCAATACGTCCCCAGGCAACCGCAATATGTTTTAATTATTTTTTTATTATTATTTGTGCTTAAATGCCAGAAACTTCATTTTGCGCTACAGGTGAAAATACATATCAAGGTCATAATTTGCCGAAATTGATTTTTTGACAGATTCACAATCCTAGTGCTTAATACAAAATACCAGCAAAGTTTCATTTCAAGAAATGATAGGAAATGTGAAATAAATCGGCATAATCTTAAGACGATCAACAGAAAATATAGGGCTTACTAATCTTTGAACGCGTTTATCTCAGTTATACGTTTTACTCCCTGATAACCTTTGACGGACCATAACTTGACTTTTGGAAATCGTGTGAAGTTCATTAAGGTGTCATTTTAATCCTTAAAGCATGGTCTTTGCAAATAATTCAAAAAGTGAAAATGACAAGAGCTGGCATTTACTGCTGTTTTGGGCTGGACGATCACATATATGTGCCTAGCCTGGTAGAGGCTTAAAGAGCTGTTGTCACTGTACTGCATGTGTATGATTATTCCTATTTTCACTCTCAACTATTACTCCACTTTCCATGTTAGGGGGAAGAAAAGAAAGACAAATCCCAAATAAGAAAAAAAGACAGATATAGTAGTGTGACCTTATTTTCAGGTCAGAATTAATTGTTGGGTTGATATGATATGCCTTTATGATATGGATTGGCTGAAATGGATTAAATTTAGCAGTATGGCTTAGATGTAGGCCTATATATAAATTTTATTTTAGGGGTTTCAACCATTGCATGGTCTTTTCATTTAGGGATTGGAATTGTGAAAGGCCCAACTAGTGACAAGATAAATGTAGAAACTTGGATTAGTATATTTCGGAATTGTTTTGTTTTTTAAAAGTTGATGAAAGTTTAAATTCACGCTTGAAACTTGTAAATTTAATATTTTCTTGTTTACTCTAAAGTTACCCCAATTAATATACCAATCAAACTACACGGAAGTATATGCTTTTTCAGGACTATGTTGGTTAGTTAAAATCATTGGAGCGTTGTCATGTTTATTTACGCTTTTATAACGAGTTAATTATTAGGTCAGGGTTAAATCAAAATTGCATAAATAACCAAGGTCATAAACGAAATATTTGTTTATATAGCATGTAATAGGACTACACACGATAAGCTGCAGACAATATTTCTACGCTTATATCTGTATCTTGACTGACGTAAGATTTAAAAGTCTAGTATTTGTGTATACAAATATGATTTGAGAAAAATATTTTCTTTGTCTGCAAAAAGACATACATTACTCAAAACAGTAGAAAATTTGGAACTATATGTTAGAGCGAATTATACACTTACAAATAGCTGGTTAATACGCATAAAATAGTTCGTCCGGAAATGGTAAAATTATACAATGGACAAGGTTAATTGAGGTCAATGTATTTCAAACAACCATTATCATTGGACAACTCTATGTAATTACATATGTTGTTATAACAAAAATTTGCTCTAAATGTCCACTTTGAATTTTATAGTCTTATTCTTTGTTATTTATCGTGAAAACCAGTGTCTCTTAAGATTAAATACCGATAGGCTATGCTTTGTTTAACCAATTTTCAGACATTAAATGTTAACCCTAGTTCTACGAAGGGGGGGGGGTGTATCAACCCCCCCCCCTACCGATTTCTGTCCCTAAAAATTCCTCGCGCGCAGCGCAAGGTAACTAAGTGTACCTCTAAGTACATCCTTTGCGCTTATTCTAGTGAAAAAGTTTTGACCCTACCACCTTCAGGGAAGTAACAGTGTCCGTTCAAAGTTCGGAGGTCAGGGGGGTTGGTGTAACTCCGTGATTTTAAATATATACTTTTTAGTCATTTATATAGTAGATATCCATTTCAAACTTTGTTTTTAGGTAAAACTAGTCATTTCCTAAAATATTTAGCAAAAAACCGCATGAAAATTGGATATTCCGACAATTTTTAAGAAAATTTTGATTTTTGACTATATTTTCTGTACAAATGCCGATTTTCAACATTTCGGTAATTATGACGTCATAGTGACGTCATACATTTATGGGTGACCTTGAATTTGGTATCAATGGAAAGAGGGGACTGATACCTATCCACTGGTACCACATACGGGGGTCTTGGGGACTCACTATAAAAAATTGAGGGGGGGGTTGCACCTCCGTATAATATGTTTGTGAAAATCGCTCCGTAGAAATAGGGTTAAAGCAAAACTGCTTCTGAAGGGAGGCCTTTTCGCGATCACATTTGCAAACGATGTCAGAGCTGAGTACGTCTCATTGACATGAGTATTCTAGTTATGAGTCCAATCTTTTGTTCGTTACGGTTGCGTAAACTAGAATGTAAAGTCCAAATTTGTATTCAATTACGTATCAAGCAGGAATTGTGTAATGGCTATTGGATTTAGTACATTTCGGTCTTAGACATCTAGCGATGAAAAACAAAAATATCAATTATTCAGTAAATTTTGATAATTTGGGGTCAAAAACAGCAGAAGTCACATTTGGCACTTATTGTTGATTGATGGCGACACACGGCTTAATAGAAATATACAACCCCTTGTGACAAATAATACATTAAAATGAAGATAATTTCACTCTGAACACGATTCTGATAGAAAAATTGCAAAAAAGCAAATAGTTTTTGAAATAGTGTAATTTTTATATGACTTAGAAATGTCATTTGCGCATGCTCAAACGGACCGTTCCATTTGTGCAATAGGGATTAAAAATATACCCATGTTCATCGTGGTAAACTTAAAGTAAATGCATTTAACAAATATAATAAATACTACGTATATTACTTTGTTTATAGTTCACACTTTATTAATACATCAAATCAATTATCGTCTGAGCCTGAAGGTAATCCTTTTTATGATACAAACACAAATCAAAACACACAATTATACGTATTTTCCTATACTGAAATCTTGTGAATTTCGATAAAATATTCGGCTTTCTAGATAGTGCTTTATCTATAAGATTTCAAGTTGACTTTTTTAGATTTCTCTTCAAAATACGGTCATTTTGATATGCGAACTCTCTAATTTGGAAATTGTTTCCTTTTTTTAAGACAGAAAAAATCAATTTTCCAATTCTTTTAAGGTATTTGAATAATTTATTTTTGAACATTTAAAATCTGTAGTAAGCCCTCTTTAAAATAGTTTCCGATTTAATGACATTGCATATTCTATACTCTAAAAAACTTCGAAAATAAACCGAGTTCTGTTCGAAATTAATTTCTCCACGATTTTGAATTGCCGTGAGATTTCGCCTAGCAGTAACCTGTGTTGTTAAACTGCAAAATACTATTCGCTTAGAAAATGAAGCCCAATACGGAACTGTGCTAATCAATAACAACAAGTAACATTAGGCAAGATCGATGCAGATGAGTGGTAATCCTTTTTATTGACAGAGTGAAAATTTCTATACTGTGTTATAACTTCCCGGGTGTAAGTCTCATTGAATAAACGTGTCGCCACTGATTTCGTTTTTGTTAAAACTTGAGCTATGAGATTTTCAATTAATTTTTTTAATTACTTCTGTTTTTCCAATATTCGTGAAAATTTCAGGATTTCATATTTTTACTATATAGTTTGAAAATATTAAAAATTATATACATTTTTTTTGAAATGGGCCAAAAAATACACTGGACTAAAAAAGGCGTTTCGCTCAGCTGTAGTGTGAGAATACATTGACCAACTCTATACCTTGGCTATTGTGACTGCTCGTACGTTACTTATTCGTTTTGTACGTTCCTCATGCTTAATTTATTCGTTTAGTACGGCACCCGTCCGGTTCTCATTCGGCGTTGTTCAGTGATACGAGACAACTTTTCCGCTTTTATCCGCAAGTCGTACGGTCATCGTACGGTCTATTCGTTTCATGTTCGCCAATCAATACGTTTATTGTATGGATTTATTCACCGTATAATACTTCTCGCCACCGTATAGCCTAAACTCTGTACGTTATTCATACGTTTTAGCTCAATACGGTGATGTGTGGCACCGCTTTAACATAGCAAGCTGGTAGGGCCTGCCCCGCTTTGGTTGCCAGTTCAAAACACAAAACTTAACGCAGATGGTCCCTCAGTGGCAAAAAAATTCAAATCGACCCAGTCGTTTTTCGTGCTAATTAGCATAAAGTGTTAATTCGAGGGCGTTGTTCAAATTTGTTTTTCCCATAAAATCGAAACCGATTAACTTTTTTCTAATTTTTTTTTTGACCAAAATTTCATGCGAAAATTCCTTCGGGAACACGTTTTTTAAATTTTGGTGGGAACATTTTTGACGCGACACAAAAAATGTTTTTTGGGCCGCCATTTTGAAACGGTTGATCCGATTTTCATTTGTTTTTCTGTATTTTCGTCCTTATTACATGCTTTATCATTGACCAGACTTTCAACGTAAAATTCATACTGGAAGGAGCTTTTAGGGGGGGAAATACTTAAGTGTTAACTTAATCATTACTAATTTATGAGTAATAAATTTATTTTGTGGATTTCTCTGCCGGGTCACTGCCCCAAATGCCCAAATGGACCAGCCGCCACAGACTATATAGGGACCTCATAAATCACATGCATGATTTATTATAGAATGGAGATTATAAAATAATGTATGTAGGTTTTCCCGATCAAGTACCCAGAATATCAGATCAAGTGTATTATATAGAGGTGATCAATATATTCCCACAATACAGTTGAGCGAAATACCTTTTTCAATCCAGTGTATTTTTGGTCCAAGGTCAAAAAATTTATATATTTTTTATTAGTTTCAAACTATGAAACCTGCGTATAAACATTTTTCGTAAACATGGTAGAGTCTGATGGGTGTGTAATCGGACTGAATTGTGGGTTTTAATTTGTGTTTGTATCATAAAAAGGATTACCTTCAGGCTCAGTCGATAATTGAATTGATTTATTAATAAAGTGTGAACTATATATAAACCAAGTAATATACTTAGTATTTATTATATCTGTTAAATGCATTTACTTTAAGTTCACCATGATGAATATGGGTATATTTTTAATCCCTATTGTACATAATGGAACAGACCCTTTGAGCATGCGCATATGGCATTTCTAACCGTTTGCTTTTTTTTAGTTTTTCTTTTAGCATTGTGTTCGGAGTGTAATTATCTTAATTTTAATGTATTATTTGTCACAAGGGGTTGTGTATTTCTGCCGTGCGAGTCACAAAAACTGCAATAATTAGATGGAAGCCATATTGTACGAACAAAAGTAGTTTCGAACAAATAATATTAATTTCTAAATAGGTCATGGATTAAGCTTTCAAATGGTGAAAATATTGTTAAAATTGATAAAGGCATTACGAAGATATCCTTATTTGAATAATATGGTATGAAAGTAGTTCTGTCCAAATGAACATGCCTCGTCAAACGAGTAACTGGACATAAGTCATTAACTGGTCATAATTTTTGTTTCACACAAAAACATTGGTAAAACCATGCCGATTAGTATTCAACGTATTGTAACTCTAAATACATACACTTAAATCCCACAAAGTTATATATTGCTGGAAAGCTTATATTCAGAAGATTTCAGTTTTACCTTAAATAAGCCTAATTTTGAGGGATTGGTAAAAATTATACAGGGTGCAAAATAAAATAAAGTGCATTTTGGTCAACCAACTTGGCACAATGAGATTTTTTTGGGGGGGAAATGTGTAACCAGATGACAGAAACATTACTTGATGGATGTAATGATGGCCTTCCATAAAATAATTCATTTGGTGATCAATTTCATTGTGGTCAAAATACTGAGGATGGTCAAAATCTATGAAACGACTCATTCATTTTTGGGATATTTATCGGTCATTAATTTTTTCTTGTATACACTACCTAAATCGGACCTCCACCGTCTCCATGTCATTCTGTCCATTGGTGATTGGAGAGTTCTTTGGGGTATCTCAGCCAAAGCACCAAACACAGCCCAACAAAACCCCCTCACCTCGATTGATTGATATAATATGCTGTTGATTAAAGGTGTTTCTTAACCCAGATGTTCTCAATAGGATTAATATCCGAAGATCTTACCGGACAAGGCAAGAACTCAACACCCGGATCTTCCAGGAAAGTCCGGACTGTACGAGCACGACGGACGTGAGTGTTGTCATAGTGGGGCACAATATTGTTTACAAAGATGCCTCTAGCCAATGACACTATCAAGGCTTCTAGAATTCATCTGTACTGGTGCTGATGGAGGCTGCCTTCCAAAGTGATCAGAGCCGATTTTCCACCTGCATGTGAAAACCCCCAGAAGACAATGTTACCTTCTTCTGAATGAATTGTTAATAGCATGTGCGCTTCAGGATAACCCAACTATGAAAATCTTTTACTCTCATGCGTCCATTTTGGAAGTATATTTCAAATTTAGGCCTAAGCACTGGAGACAACGTTATCCAATTGATGGGACACAAAAATGGAAAAGATCTGTGGCCCAGTCAAAGCACGCTGTGAAAGTTTTTTAGTCAAGATATTTTTGTCCAGTGGTTTTCTAACACGATCACCAGTTTGAATCAAGCGAGAAATCACAAATGTTCTTAATACGAGCTTATTTTATGAAAGATCATGGTGTTGGATACTTGCCATTTTTGGTAAGATCTTCAGATATGAACTCTATCGAGGACTTCTCGCCTGAAGTAACACATCGAAGAACAACAAGCTACATCAAACCACCAATTTACAGGAATTACTTTAGGCTGTGCTTGATATTTAGGCTGGGATACCCGTCGGAAATCTCCAATTAAGAATGGAATGTCCGCATGGAGAGTCAAGGCCCTCTTCGCTTCTTATGAATGACATAGCAAAAAGTGACTGGTCATAATTTATAAACAACAATATGTAAAACAACCCTCTGAAATTTCAAGTGTCCAGGTAA
>JXSR01S026421.1:7129-21607 GCA_000969725.1 Ophiothrix spiculata | reverse complement strand
ACAAAAATGCTCGGGCAGATTTTTTGAATCAACACTAAATAATTTCACTTTTGCCACATTTCCCATAGACCTCTGTACTAATTTATTCCCCAAAACCTCCAAAAATACTGTTTTTAAAATGATTCTCATGCACAAATGAGTCCGGTGACCCCCAATTTGTATTTTAAAAATCGATTCTACATCGATAAAATATCAAATTCTTCGGGCGAATCTCTCATGGACCAAACACCTTAAGTCAACCAAGTGATAAAACGTTCATATTTGGTCTCAGAAATTTTAAAATTTCAACTACTTAAAACTCATGAAAAACATACAAAATCATAAACTGTAATGAATTCTGAGGAAGAACCAGTGCATGTGAGATTTTTAGAAATACTTGATTTTTGTTAACCATTGTTTTCCCGCCTCTATAAGATAACGCATCTGTCATTATGTATCTGTTTGATTCTTTTCTAAATCGTTATATGGCAAAACTGCATATTTACCAACTCAATTTTTACACTCAATGAGTAATCACTTACAATTGTTAAATTATGGTAGAACTTTACCCTTTATAATGCATTACATTTTTTACAAGGGGTAATAAAATGTACATAACTTACGTATCTGTTGAAGCACAAGCGTAACATATGCGTTCTTCGACATAAATATGCTTGGAAGTTCTTTTTACTTTAAAAACACATTTTTGTTTTACAACAAAGTCAGTCTGTTTGAACTCTTTCAATAACGTCCATCTAACTCAATATTTCGACACTTTCTTGACCATTTGAAAAATGATAACGTATCTGTTGGCATTATTTGTGACATGCAACCAACAATTTCTTGTAAAAAATAATGACCGGGTGTTAGGCAAAAAAAGGTTTGTTTCTGGTAACATGCTTAAAAAGTACAATGCGGTATGCGCTTCTTTATTTTTTATTTTTTACTTTTTCAAAAATGCAATGCGATATGCGCATTTTCTTTTTTTCTTTTTTTTAAATACAAAAATGCTAACTTGATCAGCTGATATCAGACTGTAAAGTCAAGAACATCAACACGCACCCATACATATTGATTTGACCCAAATTTTATATCGAGAGCATAGCCTATTCGAACTTGTTCGACCGTTGTACAGTATGTCTGTAAATTCTGCATCGGGTAATTATACTAGTATGGTTGTGGACCATAGTTTCGAGCCAATATCTTATATAGAAGCGCTAAATATTTCGCTGGGTCTCGCAAAAGAACAATTAATTGTAATTAAGTTTTTTACGCAAGTCTCCAGTAAGCTTTTTTACAGAATTGCTGTATTTATCAAAATTAAAAAAATATTTTTTGATACGAAATATGAAAAAAAATAATAATGCGGGAAATATGTAACTTAACAGAAACGCGCGCGGGTTAGCAGAAGCAAACTTGTTTCTTTTTGTTGGCCTTATGAAGTTTCATTTTTTTAATAAGAGCCTTACTGATATTGTTAAAAGTACACATATAGCCTGTTCAAGTTTAAGTCTCATTAACGGACAAAGGGTTTAGTTTACAAAATAGTTTACAAATTATAAATGACAAAAGAAGAATCGGAATTAATCCTACCACACAAAAGAGGTCTGTCAATCAAAGTATAGGGTAGGCTATTGTCTTCGACTAAAGCAAAAAACGTATGATGGTTTTAGCTGTGCTTTTTATCTGTAAATACAAAAGGGTTGTTACGGATTGCAATTTTTCAAGTGGGGATGATCTATACTTATTGACTCCAGTGAATAGAATAAGTAATAGGTTAACAAGATATTTTATTACGGATTACAAAATATATTGTTATGCCCGGACAGAACATTTGAACTCAATATTTGTATGTGACACTGTAGAACGCAACATAGCTGGCAACATGAGTAAAATAACGATTTTAATGCATTTTTCAATCAATTGTTTTTGGTATTTCCCGGCATGTTTCAACTTTTAATTTAATAAATATTACTAAAGTGAATCTTGTCTACGTAATAAACAATTAAAATGATTTATAGTGGGTTTATCAAATTTAAACATGACACACCAATGTCAGTGATACGAAAATGGCAAAGTTGAATGCTTTATCGGAGAATATTTGCCTAAAGTCTGTCCATGCAGTCTCAATACGGGTAATACGGGGGATGGACCGCTCGAAGAATAAAGTGGTACTCATGTTCTTCAGAGCACCTCAAACTTTGACACTAAATGGTATTATTGTTGGTAACAAATTGCAACCCTAACTAGCGTAAATTGTGCTGAACACTACCCTCTTTCAATCAAAATCAGTCCTTAAAAACCTGCCTATCAATTTATTCCTCGGGTCCCCGGGAGAGAGGGTAATAAACCCGGGGGAGCCACTCAAGTAAAATGTTGCAGGCATAGCGTGACCACAGTTTTTCAAAACACCCCCTAAAGGGTGATTTTTTCTGAAGCCAAAATATACCCTTTTTCACCCATTCACACCCTAAATCGGGAATTTACCGTTACCGTTTTAACATTAGGGTTTTAAATAGTACCCTATTTCTTGAAAATGAGCTAAAATGGCTGTTTTGATACCCTAAAAGGTGTCACCTGATACATCATTTTGTCCTCAAAAACAACCCTAATTCGCCTTTTCCTTGGTCACGCTATGCCTGCAGCATTATACTTGAGTGGCCCCCTGGGGTAATAAAGAAGCAAGCAAAACATCTTTTTGTTATTAAGGTTCTTTCTTTATTGTAGCATTAGTAATGCTTATACCCTAAAGACCATGTCACACATCACCGTACCGTTACCGTGCAAATAACGTACTAATTACGTACACTGTTTGGTAATCGATATACATGTATTTCAATAACCAAACCAGTGTACGTCATTAGTTCGACATTCGTACGTTTCATGATGTGTGACAGAGCCCTAACATTCTTAACTGTGTAATATTTGGGCAAACTACATGAGGACACAGAATTAAGGGGTTTTATCTAAGATGCAAATACTCCATTTATTTTCTTAAAAATTTAGTATTTGGTATATTTATTTGTGCTGATAACGATTCTAAAATAAAAAAATATAGGTGCTCGTTTTTAAGATACAGGCATTACATTTTTTCCCCAAAATCATCCGATTAACCATACAAAGTATAGGGAAAACTTCAAAATATCGATCATTATTTGGTTGTAAAATAATAAATCCTCCATTTATTTTTTAAATTTTTGTGCGCTCTTCAAAATACTGAAATAAAAAAATATGGTCACCGTGTTGGTTTTCAAGAAAAACGACCAAAACTGGCATTTTTTTTGATAAAATTTGATTACTGTGATGGCACATTGCGTTTGCCATGGCGTCTGCATATTTCCCGCGTATATATTACGCAGCTAGGCGGTGCGTGATTAACCAAACGCGTTAGTAAAGCATGCGTTCAGTGTGTATTGAAAATTGAGCACGCAAAACGGATGCAAACATTTTTTTTTATTTCTTACTATTTAGGAAAATCGTTATCCCTCAGTGGTAAGCAACTGCATCTCAGAGAAAACCACTTAAGGGCACAGTTAACCCCTCATTTTCTGAAATATTGTATGCCTTGTAACTCAGCAACCGATAAGTAACCCCATATAAAAGTATACATTTCTAGATGTGGATTTTCATGTAGAAGATGATGGTTAGGTCAGTTTTGGACCAAAATGCATGATTTTGGACCAAGGTCCAAAAAACCCTTGTTCTTGGACCACTATATTTACAAACAACCTAACTAAATTTTGAAAAAATAAAAGTTGGACCTCGGATGCTTTTTAGAATCTAGAAACACATGTCTAGGAACGCATTTCTCAAATTTTTGATTTTTACCTTACTTTTTGAAATATTGCCAAAAATAGGCCTAAAATAGGCTTAAAATGACCAAAAAATCATTTTGGGCCAATTTTGGACCTATTTTTGGCAATTTTTCAAAAAGTAAGTCAATATTCAAACATTTGAGAAATGCGTTCCTAGACATGTGTTTCTACATTCTAAAAAGCATTCGAGGTCCAACTTTTATTTTTTCAAAATTTAGTTAGGTTGTTTACAAATTAATGGTCCAAGAACATGGGTTTTTTGGACCTTGGTCCAAAATCATACATTTTGGTCCAAAACTGACCTAACCATCATCTTCTACATAAAAATCCACATCTAGAGATGTATACTTTTATATGGATTTACTTATCGGTTGCTGAGTTACAAAGCATGAAATATTTCAGAAAATGAGGGGTTAACTGTGCCCTTAATGTACATCCATGTACATCGATGTACATTCCAGGAGTAGAGATCGTGTCTACACGATGACTAGACTGACTCCGCAGTCGCCAAATAGCTGAGGGCGCCATACTTCCGGTTCCGGTCTGACTGGGCAGTGATCAGTGCGCCCGGCCGGTCGACGACGCAGGATACAGTCTACACGATGACACATCACCAAATGTAGATTAACGTTGCGTATTCAGCTGTGGGTATGTCTTTGGGGCTACGCGTTATACAATGGATGTACATTCAAGGAATTTACATGGATGTACATTCCGAGCTCTCATATAGTTTGCCCCAATATGACAATTTGCGTAAACCTCCCTATATTTATATAATTAAGAATCAAATAAGTTGACAAAGAACACAATTCATTTGTTTTCCAGAATTAACTATCGTTTCAGAAGACGATATACGGTATATAACGTATAATACTAACATTCGTCATGAGGAGCTGCAAAATTTATTTCTCGCCCTCGGTCTCAGAAGTAATGAGATTGAAGATATAGAAACAACCGCGGGTTCAAACGTAAGGTTAATGGCTGTTGCTGTACTCAATGAATGGCGAATGAAATTTGGAAGGAGAGCATCCCGAGAAAGCATCATCGACGCCCTGATGACATGTAATCTTGGAAGTAAACAACGGATGTTAGAAGAAAAATGGGATCTTCCTCCAAAAGGTAAAGTGATCCTCCACCCTTGCGTATAAATAGAGAATGAAAAAAAATGCTGGATCCCTGCGAGGACAACAATTTAGACCTTATGGATCTGAACATTATGGCAAAAACTCGAGAGTTGAGAACCACGAGACCATTTTGCATTTCAACAAACACAACGACAAAAGATTTCAAGACCCAATTGTTTAATTTCAACTAATATTACTACTTGTAACCCTTTTTAACACTTAAGTGACCAGGGGGTGGGTTGGGGGGTTCCTAGGGGCCCTACAACAGATTTACGCACGTAGCGCGAAAACGCAACAAAAAAAAATACATCGCTGCTCCATGTTATTGTCAAACTTTGTTCAAAAATGGTTTATAGTAAAAATAACATAACATGGAGGAGTGTGACTATCTAAGAGTGTTTTCAAGTGTATTTTGTGGAAAAAAAATTCGGGATCCCAAATTTCAATTAAATTCGGGATCCCAAATTTAATTCAACAAATGCCATAACAGAAAAAGTAATCATCTTTGAGTCATATCGTTTGGAGGGTATTCATATCTATCAAAAACCAACCCAATAAGCCAAAAAATGACAAGTCATGGGTGACAGGGGGCGTTTGCTTTAAGAGTAAATCTATGTAAAAACCACATGAATTTCAAAAATCTCGGAAGAAGGGGGTCAGCAAATTCATTTCATATGAAGTCAGTGACTACCTTTAGGCAAACCATGATGCATGGGGAGTATTAAAAAAACACATTATTTCTAGATATTTAACAAATGGCGTTACGAAAACCTGCAGTTTTGCCAATTTTTCCTTACCTTAATATACATGTTTTTGAATATATGGATTTGTAAAATCATCACACTGTAACAATTTCATGCCGATATTTTTATAACAAGTTGATAATAGATTAACCTTCATAATACATAAAAAACAAAATAACAGTGTTTTTATTTTTTGAAAACATTCATGTTATTTTATTCAAAAATTTGATATTTTGGGTCAAAAACATAAAATATTGGATGCTATATTTTTCTGTTGGTCAGCAGTTTTGAATTTAGTTGATATTTTTGTTGTAGTATATACCATTTGGCCCCTAGAAACACCCTTAACCTTGTTTTTTTCTATTTCATATATACAACACTCATAAATAAAGGGGGCACCCCTCCCCCGGGAATTTAATATTTGTGACCCGTCATATCGAAAGGTACCTTAAGGTCGGCAAAATTGAAATTGATTTGTTGGTCTCATCTGAAAGATTATATTTAAAATGACACCTTGCTTTTGGTTATTGGATGTTCGATTACAAAGTTACATCCAAATTGGTAAAAGGTATCGGGCTGATTCCGAAAACTAAAGTTCTGAGAAAATCAAGTTTAAAGTTTCTGTACTGGTTAAACGTGAATGGAAAAAGGATTTTTATCTCGGTTTTTAAAACAGTTGTCTTATGTTTTGGATGTTGGAACCTGATTAATATGATAGAATACACTTCAAAGATAACGTTTCTGATGAAATTAAAAATTCGACCTTGGACGTGATTTTTGTCTATGCTCAGCTTCAATGGCATGTATCTCGTAATTTACTATGCCGGTATTAAGGTACCTTTCGATATGACGGGTCACATTTATGCTTTAATCTGCAATGTATTTGTAGCTTACGGTCTTCTCTTTCATTCATACCAAAAGGAGAGCAGTCAAACAATGCTACATGTAGTTATGACACCTTAAAGCATGTTAGAACTACCATGTCGCGAATTTGGCACAGAAGCTCAACAAATTGGCGCAAAGGGTTCCCAAAACAAAAAGCTCAAAAACAGGGTTTTTTATTATACACAACGTTTACATATTTCAGTTTTAAGCAGATTATATACAAAATGTACTCTTATTTTGAGGTGGTTTTCCGAAATTGGCAATAGGGAGATGTATTTGTTTATTTTGTGTCTTTGACGCAAAGTCAAAATCCTTAGCGGCAGGGCCGTACGAAGCGGGGAAGGGGGTTGGGGTCAGGGGATAGCAGTTGCCCCTCCCCCCTGGGGGGCAGCGGATGGCATCTGCCCCTCCCCCTGGCTGGAAAAAGCGAAACCAATTGACGGTATATATACATCGGGACGAAACATAAATTTCGGGATGGTAAATGTGTCTGTCCCGCTTGGCTTACATGCCTTCGTACGCCCCTGCTTAGAGGAAACACTGGACTGCCAATGTGAAACATGTTTCACGTTGGTACATGTCTCAAGATCTCACAAACACTTGTCTTATCAAAGGTCCGTATCAAAATATTAATACAACAAGCTTTTTTTCTTTCAAATGATAAATATACAGTCCCATCATCAACAAAGCAATGGGATGGCACCTTAGACGACTTCCTACTGTCGATATGTAAAAGAATAGGACAGGATATAAAGGAGGACAACATGAGTCGAATGGTCGGAATGATCAGAGCTGAGGGGATGATAACCGATGTTGACGTATTGGAAGTCAACAGCTACGTGTTGCCTTCTGATGGGGTTGAGAGATTAATGCAAATAGTGCAATGCAAACACGGACCAGAGCACACGTACCAAACTATTATGAGATGTCTGCATGAGGTGGATCCAGACCTATTTAAAGATGTTTATGAACTCGAAAAGGTAGATATAACTGATAGATTCAGGCTTTAAAAAGTACCTGATGCACACGAGTAGTAGTATGATTAATAATCATATGTTTCGTTGAGGTCATGCCCGTAGCCAGGATTATTTCAAAGGGTGTGCGGATATTCAATATTTGGAGGAAAAATGTCCGTCAGTGGTTCGACCTAAACTAATTTTAGTAGTTTTTTAGCAGTTTTCCAAGCATTTTGTGTAGTATTTTATTAAAAACCGACCTACATTTACTTGATGCTTTAGGTGTTCTTTTGGTGGTCATTTATGGAAATTTTGTGGACCTTTTTTGTAAATTGTCAAATTTAGAGGGGTGCGACGCCCCCACCGCAACCCCTCTGGCTACGGGCTTGGATGAGGTTTTATTTCTAATCTGCAGTTAACTCTTTGGTATTATTGTAACTGCAGCTGACTTGATTATAGTAAGGGTATTTTCGTTTACATTTCTTTATTTACTTTTCTTTTCTTTTCTGATCACTTTTTTTTTTCTGATCGATCTCTAAGAACACAAGGCCCGATGCTTTGGAACTGTCTTAAATCATTTGATGAAAAAATATAAATAATCTGATTTGTTGAGCAGCTCGTCCCTGTTTTGTCTATTGTTGTTTCAAATAATTCTCGGACATGAAAATTTAATAGAGCCTTGCGTAACACAATTGCGTGTGCATTTTACGCGAGTGCACAACGCTTTTCAGGCACGCGCGATGTCGCGACACTGTGGATTACTGATTGGTAACGGTGTTGCGTACTTCCCGGTGTCCCGTTCTTGTTTGTCCCAACTCTTGGATACGCAGTGGCTGCGTTCAGAAATCAAGTTCATGTCCGAAATTTATTTGAAACAATAATAGTATGCTTGTGTTCAGATCGTCTTGTTATAGATTTTTTTTTTGTATTGTTGTTTGATTTAATTTGTGAACGCGTGCCTGTACCAAATACGCAGTGGACTCTGACGCGAGCGTACATTTTCAAGGTTGTTGTGTTCGTGTCTACGCACAAAACTTTAAGTACGCGTTCACGAATTAAATCCAACAACAATAGTATTTTTAAATGTATCAAGGGTAGGCAAGTTACAGGTGTACTCCGCCATTTAACTTATTTTGTTTGTTTTATATGTCATTTTGATGCAGAGGTTTTTGGAAATAAAGATAACCAGATACAGATGAAGAGCTCAGTTGTCAAAATTGAGTTATTGGTACCAATGAGCAGTATAACCGACCTAGTTTCATGGAATAAAACTCTTTTTCCCAAAAAATATTTTTGTTTCGATAATGTTTTTTTCTAGTATACTTCGCTTTGTGAATTTAGTCCCAAAATCGCAATTTTTCGTTCCAAAAGGCATCGACTCCATTGAAATTCAACATTTTCGTTCCAAAAGGGAATAAATCCACTGAAAATTAAATAATAAAAGAATAATTACAATTAAACTTGCTCTCTGAGATTTCTAAAATTGGTTGTTTTTTGTCACTACAGTATGCCCTAACATTTAACCCCCTTCATAATTGAATTACATGTAAAAGGCGCCTGTAATTAAAAACGTGTTTTATATATAATTTCTCTCATTTCACATTTTTGGAGTTATTACCTTTTGGAAACAAACTCTTCAGATAAAGATAAAGATTTTATTTTGCTCAAAACAGCAAACGAGTTTAGACCAAGATTTATGTAAATTAGCCCTTTTCGCCTCTTGTAATATTTATCAATTTGTAATATAGTGTAATATTTGTAATATGAGTGTAATATTGTGTTGATTTCAGATAAACCGATGATTGATTTGATGTCCCTGCAGAGAGAGGCTGAATAAATGGGAACAATGGCGGCGAGAAGATGCTATATGGGCGCACAACACTAAATAATTAGCACTCGCAATCAGGCATTTCTAAAATCGGCAAAATTGACTGCCCTTCTAAAAACAGGAGTTCAAAACGTATAGAAGGGCAATATATTTGGTCAATATTTTGTTCTAATTATAATGTTGAGGTTTATTTAAAGATGATCTGATGCCATTGTTGATCTCCAGATTAATTTAGTAAAATTTAAAGGATTTTCCTTAATTTGCACTTGATTCTGGAAATACAAAATTCGGCTGTCGGTGATAGGGGGCGTTATACTTCAGCGTCCAGTTTCTCGAAAATTTTGCCTTGAAGGTGTACTTTTATCATCATTTTGTGTTAGAAGAGATCATAATCATCTGAGAAAAGGCAGTGTTTAAGCAACCAGTTGCTTTATTATTGAGTTATCGGGTGTTTTTAGGAAGCCATTTTGTACAGTAAGTCAATGGGGAGCCCTATTGTGGTGTGACGCCATATACTTCTTTGTTTTGTTGTTCAATATGCAGCATGTTCAGTGCTCAGGTTGTGCTATAGTTGTATATTAAGTTCCTTTTAAGACGACGGGTTACTTGTAGCACACTTTAAGACGGTTGTATTATACAGTTATCCATTCTTGAAAAGAGTGGTAATGCCTGATATTATGCTAGTTCAAGTGTTGTAAATCTAAAACAATACATTTTGTAATCTTTTGTAAAATATTTTGTAAACCTATTACTGATTCTATCCACTGTAGTCAATAAGTGTAGAAAATTCCCACTTGAGAAACATCAATCTGTAACAATCCTTTTGTGTTTTTACACGAGCGAAAGCAAAAGCAACTTGCCTATCCTATCCCACACTTTGATTGAAAGGTATCTTTTGTGCGGTAAGATTAATTCGGCACTTCTTTTGTCAATAACAATAAGATGTATTTGTAAACTAAAGCCTTTGTCTGTAAATGAGATAAATTACGAAGCATTAGAACAGACGTATTGTATATTTTCACTTGAAAAGAGTGTAAACAAAACATTTTATTCGTTTCTCTCAAAGAAAAAGCTGTTTCCTCTTTCTGATTTTAATTTCAATTTTTAATTTTAATTTCAGTTTATTTCCTATTTGCACCTTCAACCCTCGCTAGGTAAATTCACTATCCTATTAGATTAGTGACTCAATATAGACTAACCAAAAGCACTGACTTAATATAGACCAGCGACCAAAAAAAAAGGCTGTGGCGCACAGCGGCACAGCCGAGTAATTCAAGCCGAGAGCACATCATGCTTCTTGACTTGAATGACTCAATATATATAGACTAACCAAAAACACTGACTCAATATAGTGTAACCAAAAACTGTTGCGCGCAGCGTCACAGCCGAGTCATTCAAGCCGAGAGCACTTCATGCTTCTCTTGTCAGTAAACCAAATAGGCGATCCCGATTGTGGTGCTATTTAAATCCATGTTTCTGAAAACGAAATTGTACAGCATTTCTCAAAATACATATCGATTGTATACAAACATTTTACAAGATGCATTTGATAATAGTTACAAGTACTAGAAAATACATTCTTAGTCATTGAGTGCGATTTTACTTTACTTTTACGATAAGGAATTTTGGCCATCCATTACGAGACGATAGATGACAGTGCGTTCAGCGTGAAACGCAGTGGAGCCACGCGTTCAAAATCACGGTGCGATGCAGGTATACCCACACCTCCGGCGCCAACAGCTTTACTGAGTTTGGAATATTTCATGTTGAATAGGGGTGAACGTTTTTCCAATGATAATGTTTATAGTTTTTGGCAATAATTTTCATCGTTTTTGGTTTATAAATGACTCAAATTTGTACCTAAGAATGGGAATAAGAGATGGCGATTTATTGTTTTGCCCGTCATCTATCGTCTCATAATTATTTGTTCTTAATGGGCACCTGCTGTTCCTGGAATGATTCCCTCTAGATTGATTTTAGGGAATCGGTATGGTGGGGCACCCATTACTCAAAATAATGTACGCCCATCAATTAAGAGACTATAAATGACAGGCAAAACAATAAATCTTATCTCTTATTCTCTAAATTTTGATAGATTGTACAGTAAGATCTGTTAAGTTATAAAGCAGAAAATTATGACATGATATCAAATGAGAATCAATGGATAGTAAGAGTAAAAGTAGGAAACATGGCGTGGAGACCAATGAACTCAGACAAGACGGAGACAGGACAAAAAAAAGACGGGGACGAGACAGGGACACAACATAAGAGGACATATTCTTATTGCAATAGAAAACAAGTACCAATTGACTTCGTAGTTCGATGGCCAGTCATTCATGAGTGAAAACAATTTCACAACAGTGAGAGTAAAATGTGAAATCATACAAATGGATTGCAAATAAAAGTATATCAGTGTCTAGGAGGCAGGAACTTGTAATATTGATTTAATGTTACTACATTAATTTATTTTGTGCAATATTATTTCAGTTATTACTAAAGGAATCGGAATTGGGGAAATTGTTTAGTTAGTATAGATTAACTGGGAGTCAAAAAGTTATGTATCATGTTAATTAGTCAGAATAGCTTTTGAAAAGCTCGAATTTTACACCGAGGTTTCAGTGAATATTTATTCTGTGCAATATTATTGCAGTTTTTACTAAAGGAATAGGAAATGGGGAAATTGGTTTTGTATACTGATTAATTGGGAGTCAGAAAAGTCATTTATCACGTTAATTAGTCAGAATAGCTTTTGAGAAGCTCAAATTTAACACGAGTTTTCATTGAATATGATTTATTTGTATCTGTATCATTACTAGTGAGGGAATAACATAATTTTGGGCCAGATTATTTAATTGAATATTTCACAAGGTCAGATGAGGGTATAGCTGATATGTGCTTGTTTGTATGTCTGGTGTTATAGTTGTAAACGTCTTTATGTTTCAAAAAGAAGTTTGCACATGAATTAGGGAGAGTATTTATATTGTAGCAAAGCATGAAAATGGCTATTTGCAGTTTGTTAATGTCAAAGATGTTAAGAGTTTTTAATTCTTTGAACATTGTCTTTTTGTGTGATGTGGAGTTATTGATGATACGCGTACGGAGAGCGCGTTATTGAAGTTTAAAGATACTGTCTATTTTTGTGGTGTTTGTAGATGTCCAAGGACATGAGTTTTGTGTAAGTGTTTGGTCAATTATTACCCAAGCAATGTTAATATATGAGATGCATGGAAGAACTAGTGTGTTATATAGTGTGAACAGAATTTGTTTTGAAAGGGTGTTACGAAGCATTTTTAAGAATACAGATGTTCTTAGAAATTTGTGGTTCTAGTGATGTGATATTTCCAGGATAGATTTTGATCAATGATTACACCTAGAAATTGTATGTGGTCAACTGGATACATTAGGGTATTGTCTATAATAATGCGTGTTGCAGGTATTTTGTGTTTTTTTTGGTGAAATGGATATGTTTGGTTTTGTTGACGTTGAGAGAAAATTTGTTTGCATTGAACCAGTTGAAACGAGTATGAGTTCCGTATTTAAGACATGTGTGAGAGTATTAAGGTTTGGATGAGAAAGAAATTTGTTTGAGTCATCAGCAAAAAGTACAAAGAAGAAGTGTTTGGAGGAGGAAGGTATATCATAAAACAAAAACAGCAGTGGTCCTAAGAGAGAACCTTGGGGGACACCACATACGACTGGAAGGCGATGGGAGGTATGGGATAAATATGATGTAAATTGAAATCTCTTGGACAGATAGTTTGAAAGTTCTAAAGTTAAAAGAATGGCATGATTTATGGTGTCGAAGGCTTTGGAATTCCAAATCTTTCCAAGGAAAATTCCAATAGTGTGATAGTTATGACCAAGAGATGTAAGCTGAGGTATACATATGGTATACGTAGTGCAATAACCTTTTTTTTTATTTTGTCAACAAATTTTTATTTTATTATGTTAAGTGTTTTTATTTCTTCGTTGTTTTATCATCTTGTTCCTATAAATTTTACAATGACCATGCATTTGTATATATATAGTCGATGTTTTTTTATGCATATCTTTTAATCTACAGTCCGTTCAATTTTGTACCTTAATGTTTAATAACAAATACATATTGACATATTTATAGAGGAATGCCTCATCAGTGTCTAGCACTGCTTTCCATGAGAGGCCTCTGTCAGATTGTCAGATTTATTTGCCAGTTTTAGATGCAGTAAAACTGGAGCTCCTGGAGGAAAACCTGCATAAACAAGGTTGGACTGACATTAACAACAAATTGCACATACAGCACCATGACCGGGGATTGAACCCGAACCCGCGAAAGTGCTGGGCTCATTGGTGCAAACTGAGGAAGTACCACTGGGCTACCTGCTACCCCAATTAAATTTGTTTGTTAATGTTTCAAATTTTGTTCTAATATAATATACTTATCATGCTTACGTTCTTTTAACCGTCTAACCCAAAGGGGAGAGGGTGGATGCAACTCCCCTAAGTTTTTTTTTCCCGCAGCATAACGACGCAAAACCAACCGACCTCAGGCATTTGGGTTATCTCTTTTACATCCTTTGTTGTCATTTTGATGACAAATAAGTGGGTATCACTTAAGGCGCGGTTAGGGTAGGCCGTCAAAGATGGGGTGTAGGGGGATTGGTGCAACCCCGGAAAAGTTCAAGACGCAATTTTGAAAATTACATGCATTCTATGAGGCTGACACTTGAGGACATGTTAAAATTATCATTTCTTTTCTTTATTCGCAAAAAAGCCGGTAATTTTGTTGTTATTTAGAACTTTTATAGCAAACGTTTGATTTTGTGTGCCATTTTTGCCAAAATTCTGATTTTTCGACCTTTTTGACGTCATTATTACGAAAACGCCCTTGCTGATCTCGGTATTGTTGGATAGGAAAGGGTCATATCTATTGATAGCAAAACCAAGTTCATAAGGGTTCTGGGTAGGGTTGCAACAACACCCCATCCACCTTGGTTAGACGTGTTACAAATAAGGCTTGGTTAGACGAGGGTTAAAATGTAAGTGTTTTTTATGTATTGGTTACCCTTGTTAAATATTGTGGAATAAATAAACACATTCTTGGCCTTCTTAACCCTCGTCTAACCAAGCCTTTTTTTGTAACACGTCTAACCAAGGGGGAGGGGGGGG
>JXSR01S026420.1:2272-13956 GCA_000969725.1 Ophiothrix spiculata | reverse complement strand
CACGAGTTCTAGTATTAATACTAGTTTAAGTATTTGTATTCTACCCGGTGCATTCTAGTCCATGTACAAGGAACTATAAGTTTGACAAATTTCCCGGATAGCAAAGCATAGCCAACATTGGCAATGGTCGGCACGATCGCGGTCGCAGACCCGATATTGGGTCAACGTTGGATAAACATCATGTAATTTGGTTGGATGATGGGTGGTAAACCGACATTAGACCGACGGTCATGACGTAATAGAATGTGGGTGGAGCTAATAGACCGTGACCTCATGTAGTATTTGAACATATGGTATACTTGTGTTCTTGCAAAGCCTGTGCTATTTTAAACAAGGCAGCAAAGCAAGACATACTTGGCGTGTCCTCCCATCATTGAAGAGGGTACCACTTCTTTACTGAGTGGGAGAAATCCACTTGGTAAAAATCACAGGCCCGATATCATTTGCCAATGTTGGCCCAACATAATCGGCTAACATTGGCCCAACTAAAATTTGCTATCTGTATGATTTTGTAACACATTGGCTTTTCATTGGCCCAACGTTCAGCCAACCGTCAGAATGCCAATATAGGAATGACGATGGCCCGATGGACAAAAGGACATGGGCCCTACATCATTTTGTGTACATTGGCCCAACGTAACTGTCGACATTGGCCCAAAGTTGGTCCAACTAAGCTTTGCTATTAGGGTTATGACCTATGGCCTATCACTAAATTTTTAATTAGTCAAATAAGACATGTTTTTTGACTAATTAATGTTTTCAGTTAGTGAGACTAGATGTATTTTGATGTTATTACCAATCCATTTCCAGATGTTGTGCCAGTGGTTGATGTGTGGCGAGGAGAATATTTAGATTTGAATGGGAGATGTGGCATTTAGTAAGCCATATACAATTTGGTGTTGTATACAAAATAGATAGCACACCTGCTGCAATAATTTTTGTTTGCCACCATGTAACTTCAGTAGTGCTTTATTATGATGTGTAATTGATTATTGTGTTATAGTTTTAACTTGCATTATTTTATCCTTTTCTTCTACCATTTCTGACACTAAATATTTTGAAAACTTATTGTTAAAACATTTTGCTCACGGCGATCAACCTGAAGGTGAAAGTAAAAGCCTAGTGTATTCAGATTCTAGATCTTATTGTAAACAAAGGGGTAAATAAAATGAGTTGGTTATTTTTATAGTGAGAAAGAAAACAAAATTCTAAAAGTCTGTCTCTCATTTCCAGCTATAGTGTTCTTGTAAACGTTGCAGTACGTGGGCTTCTATCGCCCACAACTTATTCAGTCCCTATACAACAATTACTATCCTGACATTCATATTCAAAAACTTCCGAAAAATTCATTAGTTCAAAATTTACACGAGGCGCCTGCCCGGTACAGTTGCATACTTAAAGGTTAATAGAGTATAGTCAATAACTATGGAAAAGCAATTTTGAACAGCTCTGCCCAAGGCTTGCCCTAATCTCATGATACTCCGAGTAATAAAAATACCCCCCTAATCTATTAGTAACATATTTCCAAGAGCTCTCAAGATCTGAAATCTGCCTTTATCGTTAATCCTCCATTGAAGGTAAGAAGCTTTAGGATTTAAGGCTACATTCCCTAAATGGGTGCCGCACGGCTGAACGTCATCTTTACTGCAAATTTCTACCTACTTACACATATCAGAATACCACAATTATTGGCGTACATATGACATAGAGTCTCTTGTTTACTAGAGATTTCACGTCCATTATCAAGGTCAAAATTACGTCAATAGACTACTTCGAAAAAATGACGCCTTTTTCGCCGAAACTTTATAATTTCATGATGTTCGAAAAATTCGCCTGTTTTCAAATTTTTGACAGATTGTAGGCTTGAAACTTTTTAGTGAATTACATATAATATTTTATAAATATGTTGTGTTGATTTTGAATGAATAAACCCGCGTTGTTTTGCCCGAAAAAACGGACATGAATTACGACTCTGAGTTCGCCCTGTTTGAGCTGTGAATTGCCTGTTTTTAGTATCTACATTATCTACATGTTGTCTGATATACGCAGTCGCATAATTTACTTACAAATTGAGCAACAAAAGAAAAATACAACATTTTAATGTTTATGTTTCAGATTTTAGTTCACCATCTCAACGCTGCGCTGAATGCGCGAGTTACTGCGTTTTGCCTCCTGCCTTATGATGCGTTGGATGCTGCTGCCGTTTCAACACTTAGTGTATGTGTCCCGTCATATCGAAAGGTACCTTAAGGTGCGTTTACACTGTGACGTATTGGGGGTAACGACAAGCAACGTAGATCTGCGAATTGCAGTTTAGAATTTTACGCCGGTCATCGTTAGTTAAAGTCAGCTAACGTTGAAGCGTCTAACCTTCGCCGTTACTATCGGTCGATTTCAGTCACAAGTTTTAAAATTTTGGAATGACAAACGTCAAAGAACTGTGGGTTGTGGTGGCCAACGAAATCTCAACGACATCAAATCTTATTCTAAAAGCATAAGATTTGATGTCGTTGAAATTTCGTTGGCCATCACAAACCTCAGTTCTTTGACGTTCCATGACCGTTTGTAGCAGTCTGTATTCGTGGTTTTCACAATTTCGTTGGTAATCGTTGTCAACAATAGTGTGTTGCAGGGATGTGAGTAGGAATGATTGTACCACTCGCACAAACTTAGATCAATGATTCTGGTCATCAAGTTACGTTACTGTTGCCGTGACTTCGATAGCATTCGTTCCTTTAACGTCAGCCAAGGTCAGTTACTGTATTTGCAGCCTCACTACGTTGCTTACAGTTGTTCGTCGACGAGAAGTCGTCACCCAACGTCAAGCCAAATTCTTATTTTATTAGTAAGTCTCCGTTTCTTTCAGCACGTGGTGTCGCTGAGGGTCGTTACTATCCGTCAACAAACTTTGATTTTTCATCTTTACTAGTTGCTTATCGTCCAGGATTTTGTGATTTTGGAATACGTTACCCTACGTCAAGGGCATGTCGTCACAGTGTAAACGCACCTTTAGGTTCGGCATAGTAAATTACGGGATACGGGCTATTGAAGCTGAGCATAGTCAAAAAGTAAGGCCACGGTCGAATTTCTAATTTCAGCAGAAACGTTACTTTTGAAGTGTATTCTATCATAAAATTCAGGTTCCAACATCCAATACATAAAACAAATGTTTTGTAAACCGAGATAAAAATCCTTTCTCCATTCATGTTTTACCAGTACAGAAACTCGATTTTCTCAGAACTATAATTTTCTGAATCAGCCCGATGTCTTTTACCAATTTGGATGTAACTTTGCAATCAAATATCCGATAATCAAAAGCAAGGTGTCATTTTTAAGCTTAAAATAAAATATTTAAGATGAGACCCAAAAAAAATCAATTTTCATTTTGGGACCCTAAGGTACCTTTCGATATGACGGGTCACATATATGTCTTAATGTAAAGTTAAGTTTAACTAATTCCTTGCCAATAGTATATAATTAAACATCACTTGCCGCCGACTGAACTTAAGGCTACAGTCCCTAACAACGTATCGCTCGGCTGAATGTCATGTTTACTGCAAGTTTTTACCTACTTACACCTATCAGAATATCACAATTTTTGGCGTACATATTGAATAGAGTCTCTAGTTTATACATTAAACTTTACTAGGGATTTTACGTCCATTATCAAGGTCAAAATGACGCCTAAAGACTACTTCGAAAAAGTTGATCCTTGTTCGTCGAAACCTCATAATTTCATGATGTTCGAACAATTCTACTGGTTTTTAAATTTTGACAGATTGTAGGCTTGATACTTCTTATTGAATTACAAACAATATTTTATAAATATGCTGAGTTGAATTTGAATGATAATGTAACAAACCCGCGTTGTTTTGCCCGAAAATTCGGACGTGAATTACGACTCTGAGTTTGCCATGTTTGAGCTGTGAATTGCCTGTTTTAAGTATCTACATTACCTACATTTTGTCTGATATACGGCATCCAATGTTTATGTTTTAGATTTTAGTTCACGATCTCAGCGCTGCCTTGATAGCTCAGCGGTAGATTCCTCGCTTCGTAATGCATGACTAACTCCTGCCATAATCCATGGTTCGAGTCCCCGCAAAGGTAGTGGAAACTATTTAGCTTTCCATGATTAAAAAATAGTTAGGATTCACAATTTCCTGAGCAGATGGATTCCCTTTACCCTTAATCCGTATTATCAAGATGTTTAGGTTGAATGCACTAATTTCTTGCTTAAAGTAATCGAACATCTGTTAAAGCAGACAGTAAAAGTGTTCGTCATTGATGCGGAAGAAGTGAGATTAGGAATGATTTCTACCAAGGGTCGCTGAATGTACTTACTTTTCAAAATAAGGCGGAAGGCTTTCAAGTGTTTGCTTAAACTTGAACATTATATGAAGCGGGGTCCGACCACTCGCTAGTTTGACAGATCGCTAGTCCCAATTTTGAAAATCATGAAAATAGATAATAGAAAAATGCTTCTTTTCAAAATTCGGACTAGCGAGCCATATTTGAAAATTCGGAATAGCGAGCCTATTTTAACATTCGGACTATAATAGCGAGCTGTTTCTAAAAATTCGGACTAGTGAGCCGTTTTTTAAAAATGTTCTTACTGGAGAGCTTAAAATAGAATTCAATCTAGTGAAATGTCGGACTAGATAGCCGTCGGACTAGCACGTTTTCGGACTAGCGAGCTGTCCCCCATGTAGGTACCACATCAGTAAATAAATTGTGTAGCGTCGTCTGCTACTAGAATGCCTGTTGGCAGGCTGAACGTGACCCTTATTACCTAAAATTACTTCCAGAATATGTAGAAAAGAGTTAATCCTGCTTATTGGACAGTTATTAAATAATTCATGATAAAAAGATTCTGTTTGTACAATTTTTGAAGACATTTTAAAACTTTTGGAGAACACAGGGTTTCTTGCGAGTGGCACTATTTTTCCAATGGGCAGTGGCGTAATCATAATGAAGCGTGACTTTGATGTGCCGTATCTTGAAAACTTTGCCTTAACCATATATTTTTTCCATTTTGTAGAAGTGATATGTCCATTATCTTTCAATTGAGACCAAACACATGGTATAACGAGTCGCTTTTATTCGAGAAAATGACATTTAATGACAGGGCATTTTGCATGTAAAGTCAATGGGGACGTATTTACCGGTGTGAATCCTGTAGCTACGACTGCTTTTACAGCTATAATTCGCCCTATATCCGAGCTATTATATATGTCAGCGGGTTAAAAAGGCTTTGGTTAATGTCAAAACAGACTAAATCTGATTTAAAAGATAGCCTGAATAAGTTAGGATTCGGAATAGGTAAATAATATTTAAATAACACGAGTTCTAGCAAGTATTTGTATTCTACCCCATGCATTCTAGTCCATGTAAGAAACTATTAGTTTGACAAATGTATGACTTGCCTATCACTAAAAAATCCTTACAATCGGATTTTTTTTTGGAAAATTGACGGTCATTGACTTAGTAACAAGCAAAAAATTGCTTATAACCTTATAACATGTTAAACAGAATGACAACTGATATTTTGTAATTTTGTGTTTATTTATCTCGATTATTTGGACATAACGCTTTTCCATGCCTATAATGTTTCAATTGCTGGTCTACGTTGTTTAATTGGCCACTCTACCAGACCCACAACTGGTATAAACTGTATCCCAACTCTTAAAATATTTGTAAAAGCCAAATAAATTTGTAGAAGCAGATGAAAATGATGGTGATGTCCGTTTCTGACCAATTTTGGCCAAAAAATGCCAGGAACATTTCTGGAAATCCTAACTAAAATTTGCATGTACATGAAAATTTATACGTTTTTGGTTTTTGGAATCTCTATTGAAACAAAGGATATTTCAAGTTTTTGATTTTTTTTCTAAATTTTTGAAAAAAATGCCAAAAATCATGATTTGTGGCAAAAAGTAAGGACAAATCAAAATTTTGTGAAAACTCTTTTTAGAGTTTCAAAAAGCTTAACATTTCAAATTTTCATAAAAATGAGTTTCAGTTAGTCTTTGCAGAATTTTTATATGGAAAAAATTGTTTTTGGCATTTTTCTTTGCCAAAAATGACCATTTTAGTAAATATCCGACATCACCATTCATGATTAGCATAAAAATCCGCTTCAAGTAATGTTTACTAATATATTGTTTATTCAATAAGTTAAAGAGTGAGAGTAAAAAAACAGTTTATGCCAGTTGTGTCTACCTCAGCCTTAAATCTGCTATAATAGTACAGGATTAAAGAAGCATAGTCAACTATACTTCTTTAACTCTAGAGGGTGTCCCAATAAAAATGCATCTTTTATTTTTGATCATATATCAGAAACCAATTATAAACAAAACACTTTTTTAGTATAATAATTAGTATAGTTTAGTCTTTTATCGGTGAAATTTTGAGAAAAATCCGTCAAGTCGTTCTTGAGAAAACTAGAATTTTGTAAGAAGACTCAATTTTACCCCATTCCAATGGAGTTTTCCACAGTAATCATATTTGCAACTATCCTCGATCTGACATGACCTTGTCACCACAGTAGGATAGAATCATCCTGGTAGTAGGCCTACTCTAAATGGGAAAACTCATTTTTTCATGGATAAACTCCAACCAGTACTTAGATCCTATGCAAATGACCTTTTAATTTTTAGATCTGGCGATCAATATTTAAAAACTTGGTTGTGATATTTTTTTTCTTGACGTGACCTGTCGGATAATTCGGACTTCGAACCTCTTTAAACACAAGGGGGTTGATGCAAATAAGAAATGGAGATATGGATGGAAATATTTAGAGTTTTTCCAATAAAACATGCTTTTGTTTGACTGTTAGGAATAAAACAATCTTCATTTTATTACATTTTAAACAAAATAGCAAGTTTTCAGCTTTTAAAATCAAAGGTCACATCTAATTACGCAGCTTGTTTCACCAACATTTATGTGAATTGACTAATATTACGTGAATCAAAATAAATTGTGCACGGATTAAAGATGATCTTGACCTTGATTTAAAGCAATACTATAAAGTGTTAAAAATGAGGCGCCCCCTATCACCCATGACTTTTGATTTTTTTTTTTAGCTTAATAAGTTTGTTATGGTTAGATAATGATACCTTCCAAAGGGT
This sequence comes from Ophiothrix spiculata, assembly GCA_000969725.1. Classification (NCBI taxonomy): domain Eukaryota; kingdom Metazoa; phylum Echinodermata; class Ophiuroidea; order Amphilepidida; family Ophiotrichidae; genus Ophiothrix; species Ophiothrix spiculata. The sequence continues at coordinate 6,826 of JXSR01S026420.1, read as the reverse complement.
TTGGCTTAAATATGCATTCTTTTTCTGTTATGGCCATTTGTTGAATTAAATTCGGGATCCTGAAAATAAAAAAACAGTTAAAAAAAACGAGGAAAATTTCAGTACAATTAAACTATGAAAAGGGCAAGATGTCGGTCATCACATTATCCCAATAATACATGGGCTATATCTAGGAAAATTTGACGTCATTTACCATACCATGCACGTGTAACAGCTCATGAGCTTGACTGTGCATCCACTGTGCATATTATTTACGGGCTATAGGGAAATGATTTTACCATGTTTATCTAAAGGAATTCTTTTGTAAAAATAGTTTACTGAAGGAATATCAATCTAATACGATGTAAAAAAATAATACTTTGTTTTCAAATAAAAAAAAAAGAAAGAAAAAAGAAAAAGAAGGTGCCAACGGGATTAGAAACTGGGACCTCTCGCACTTAAAGCGAGTAGCTTAGCCACTAGGCTATACAGATCACGCTGACATGGAGAGGGTGTTTTAACTATATGTACGTAATATTATAGACAAGTGCCGCTTAATTGATCAATTCCGGGGTTATATGATGTTTTGCGTAGAAATTTGATGTTTTATTTGACCTCATTGGACCAAGCGTTACATTCTCTTACGCGAGGCGTGCTTTATCCAAAATTACCGCAATTGTTTAAATAAATCTGATAAAGAAGTTTGTCGCATCTTTTTGACCAAGTGGCTAAAATATGTTAAGTCGAGAACCGTAGATTTCAGATAAAACGCAAAGACCTAATTTGACCTCAACCAAGGAAAATAAACGCTTGCAAAATTTTCATTTTTTTTTAAATTTCAAAATGTTTTCATAACATTTATGCTTCTAAGTGAAAGTTTGGGTTAAGATTCTATGCTACTTTAACGAGTTTACAGGCTTTTTAAACTAGGGCATCCGAACTCATGAATATTCATACGCATGTCAAAAACAGCAGGCTTTCCTGTAATTTTTCATGAATAAAAAAAAAATAAGCGATATTTCAGCGAGCTGAATTATGGCTGCCTCACAGGAAAGCAACTAGAAAACAAGATCCACAACAACATCGACAACAATAGCAACAACAACAACAGAAAATTTAGAATTTGAATAAACCTGATTAAAACTTGCAAGCTTGTCTGGTCACACTCGACTACCATCATCGTCCGGGATGTATAGAACCTAGCATTGGACCAGGATCTTGATGATAAGAACACAAAGGTACTTGGAAACTGATTGTTGACATAATTATGAAAGGCAGAGTTGTTTTAAACTGACTTAAAATTGTACCAACATTCTACAAAGTGAGCTATCATGGACTAACATTCCACTTTTCACGAGAAGTGAATAACTGCTTTGTTATTTTGATTTGAATATGTTGACAATGTTATATTTTTAACTCGTTTTCTCTGTGCAGTGCCAAGTGTCATAAAGATTTTCTTTTTTATGAAAAAAGTTCAAAACTTAGAAGATGCAAAATATTTATGAAACAGACTTTCCATTAAAGGAAATCTGTGCCTTGCTTAAGTTTTCCTGAGACACTGTGAACTCGTTTTGTTCTTTTTATTTAACGCTGCAAAACAGCAAAACCTACAAATTGAATTGCTAAAAAAGATATTAAAATCATGTTTAGTGTCTGTGCCATTCGAGTGAGAGGCCTAGCCTAGCTAGAGCTAAGGCTGGGTTGACCGTCTCGAAAGACCCCAATAAATTTGACGATATTTACAGATTTGGTTTAAAATTCAGCATGACATTATTTTGAGAGTGATTTCACGTAATAAAATGAAGCAATTTGTCTCAAAAGAATGTAAACATTGCCCAAACAAGTCAGATACGCATCACTGTAAAAAAAGTAGTTCCTTTTGTTTACATGTTTCAAACTTGACGCGCTGTCATCTGTCATAATGGATGGGCGGAGTTAGGGTAAGAACCAGTCAATTGCTTCATTTTATTATAAACCACACCCACTGAATAAGAATTGATTATACTAATCTCACCAGAGTTCTAGTTTCCAATATCTTCCCGATACAGCTAAACATTCGGGTATCAAGAAGTATTGGCTTGTAGTAAACATTAAAACGCGGTATTATGTTTTCAATAAAACAAAACAAATCTATGTTGTTACTAGACTGCCTTTATCAGATTTCAATTTTCCTACTGAGAAAAGTATAGAAAACAATAATAATAGTATATCTGAACGAAGCAAATACGTGTAGACACATCCACTTACTTACGGCATCCACAGAAACCTGAATGATGCTGCAGGCAAGAAAACTATTACATTGGATTCGTGACTCAAATTAAACCATGATGTTCATACCTTGTACATCAGTTCATTTTACGCCAGAAAAAATGTATTGAGTAATATTATGTAGAAAGATGGCGTAGATAGGGAGCCAGAATCCTGAATCAACAAAGAATATTTTTGGGTACACCCTAGCCCTGATTTCAGTGCCTTAATTGTCCAACACCACCTGTCCAACAGCCTCTATCCACAGCTGATGCGCGCTGCCTGGGCTCGTTACTTGATCCGTGGGAGGGGCGATCAGGGGAACGGTGCTAGTTCCCTACACCATAATTAGGTCGTTCACTTGTTTCAAATTCAAATGGAAATAATACAGAGATAAATAATACAAATACGTTTTATGTCCAAAAACGCTTTAAAGCCACTCTATTATTATCAAATCACCCGATAAATCAATGACAACTTTAAAGGATAGAGACAGAAAAAAATAGTAGGCTGTTAGGAACCCGAAACACATTTATCAAGTAAACCTATGCTAAGATCCAAAAAATCCTCCAAAACACATGTTTTATGAAAAAAATGGTTAAACCTTTAAACAACTTGAACAAATCTTTAGTTTATAAAGAAAAGTGTAATAACAGCACTCATACTCATAGCATTGATCAAGGCTGGATTGGGCACCCCTCCCCCCTCAAGATTGAAGTTCAAGTGTGAACAATTATAGGCCTATTTTAAACTGCCAATACTAATTATTGATTTTCCATTATTCCTGCTGATAATCAAGGTGTATGTAAATAGACCAACAATGTCCCTAACATATCAGATATTATAGTACTATACTAGTGACTAGGCTAGCCACAGAGACCCCCCCCCCCCTACTCAAGTTTGGTTTTGGAAGGGGTGTGCCGCTGGGAAATTTGATGTACCACCCATGTATATACCAATTTCCAAGAAAAACCGGACCCATCCATATACCAAATTCCCCAAATTTTGAGTCGAATTTATACATAAATTGAAATTTGCTCCGAAAATGTACGCTAATTTGGCGCGAATTTCCAACTTTTTGTTCAGAAATTTAGAAAAAAATCCCAAATTTGCGCCATTTTGGCGCAAATTTTAGACATTTTTGAAAATCAGACCCATCAAAATACCACATTTTGCAAAGAAAAAGGACCCATTGGCATACCAGACCGCCTGATTTTGCTACCCAAGTTTGCGGCACATCCCCGTAATCACTTTTGTACTAAGTACCCCCCCCCCCCTGGGAGAGACCCACACAGTAAGTTTGCTTCATAAGGCCATATGTTCATAAATACATTAAATTAGACTGACTTTAAATCCTGAACATGTTCAAAACTGTGATATTTTTAGATTTTTCATTGGAAGTGATAATTTGCTCTTCTGTGGGTTTTAAAGTGTCAAACCCCATGTATTTAAGGGGAATTGTGAAGTTGAACAATTGTGATAGGTTTACTGTGGCATATTCTCCAAGGGATATTACCAGTGACAATTATCATATGGGTCCATACATACCGTACTTTGCTTGGGAAATTCATATTTGTAAAATGAATATTAGCTTTTACTGTGCAGAACCTTAGATTGTTTATGTTTGTTTTGTTTGGGCAAAACTTGATTTGCAAAATAAGATGTAAGCCTGTTTACAGAATAAACAATGTAACAAGACCTGAAAAAATCCCAGAGATTTTACTATCTAAGGACTTGAGGCAAGTATATGTATAAATAAGAAATACAAATAAACTTGGGCGGGAATAAAGTTGGTTAGATTGATAGATAACCCAGATTTTTTGTTTCTCTAGCTCTATTATGAAGTGACATATCTGTGTGCAATTCATATTGACATGGCGGCATTAGTTTCTTTATCGAAAAAGGTTTCGACTGTTTCATAAAAGACACCTGCATATTTTGTGAAATGTCTGAAGAAAGAAATGTAATCAATGATTTGACACAGAATGTTGGGATTCTTTGGTAAAAATTTATTGGCAAAAGTATAAAATGCCCTTTTATTTGCCAATTCAGGACATAATTACTTGATAACTTTCCAGTGGTTACAACAATGCTTTAAAAAGCTAGGTGATTATTATCATTACTAGTATTATACTTGGGACTCTCCAGTATATGTAATTCATTTGTAAGTCGCTATCTTCTTATCTCACCATCATAACTTTAAAGGGTAAAGGGAATCCTCTGCTCAGGAAAATGTGAATCCTAACTATTTTTCATCATGAAAAGATAAATAGTTTCCACTGCCTTTGCGGGGACTCGAACCATGCATTATGGCAGGGGTAAGTCATG
>JXSR01S026419.1:5955-16367 GCA_000969725.1 Ophiothrix spiculata | reverse complement strand
CGCAAAACGGATGCAAACATTTTTTTGATTTCTTACTATTTATGAAAAAAAATCGTTATGCCGCAGTCGTAAGCAACTGCATCTCAGAGAAAACCCCTTAACGATGATTTGTGACTTTGAATGGCAACCTGTACTTTTCACTATACCAGGTATTCTCAACCTGACTAAGTTCAGAGGATTAAAGGAATATGGATATTATTCTTGGAACAGATAATAATGACCTTGGGTTAGTTCAAGTACAAGCAGGTCTCTCCTCCACTCAATACATGTCTCCATAAGGGGCGCACCATTAGATTTCCAAGGGGGGAGCAGGAAGTTGGGTTTGGGGTGGATTTTTTATTTTTGTGTCCCGTTCGGGGGCAAATTTTTCTTAGAAATTACTGTTTTTTTCCCTATTCCATGTTCAGGGATGAATTTTTTTTCCTTCTGCCTAGGGAGGGGGAATTTTTTTCCCCTAAAAACTTCCTGCTCCCCCCCTGGAAATATAATGGTGTGCCCCTAATGCTTATTACATTGAAATCTATTTTCCAGTGATGTAATTTTCTTTATTGGTACAAGGGATATTCATTAAGTTTTTGACCTGAGGTAAAAGGAAATAAGCCATGCAATTTTTGCTAATAAGTTATGAAGTTCAACTTGATTGATAAATATTTAGAAAATTTTCAAGTAAATATCTGCTTTCGTTTCTGTGTCTGTTTTACTGAAACTTAAAACTTGCTCAGTTAAAGGATTTTGAGAGTTGATTTTTTACCTCAAAAATTGAAGAAACAACTATACTTACCTACCGGACATTTACTTAAAAACTTTCTCCCTAGCACTAGTCCCGTATTCAACAAAGACAAGGTGTCGGCAATTGAGACGTATAATTTTTTTCAAGTAGCATGAAAAGAATTGTGCTGCAGATTTTACAAATAACAGGGAGGAAGTGAATGTTGGAGTTATGGGTATTACAACGGTTATTTTTATCGACTTTAAATGCTTAGTTTTAAATTTAGAACCTTCTAAAAGCAATGTGTCATATTTCTGTTAAATAAAAATAAATGAAGACTTTACTTAAAACTTTCTAAAATGTATTATATAAGTTCAACCACATAACAATTGAGAAGGCCAAAAAAAAATAGTTGTGTTTCCCTCACAGGCCCAAAGTGGTGGGGACGGCCAGGCCGGATTTTTTTTTTTTTTAAATAACCATTACAGATGCCATGTGTAACAGAAACAGGGTCATAAAAAAAGTTTTTCTTCTCTTAAACTTCTCCAATATACACATGTTGGAACATTTTTGGCGGCTGGAAATTAGGCAAAACTCAAGAAATATTAAAAATCAAGAATTTTGATGGGGGGAAAAAAATGGGATTTGCCACAATTTCAACTAGGCCGGCGCAGGGCAACACAACAATTTTGTTTTTGGCCTAATAATGGCATCTCCTTTTACCTCAGGCCACAAACTTATTGAACAGCCCTCATATATTGCAGTGCAGTTCATATTTATTGTGCTTGAGGTTGAAATCTCTGTGCATGTATATGTTTTCAGGTCAACTTGAACATGATGAAGATCATGATTAACTATCTCAGTGAGGATGGATTCTATCCATTAGTTTAGGGCGGTATGATAATTGAAATGGCTTCAAATTATTCAAAGAAATCTGTGAATTTGACTACATCAGCGTGGACCACTGTCATTACAAGGTGGACACCATGCTCGTACACAAAAACAAGGTAAAAGGGTAGTTAAAGTTAAACATGTACAAAATAATTAAATTGAGTGTAAAGTTGTTAGATTGAATATCAGTACAAAAGCAAAATTTTGACACTTTCTACCATAAATTGACTTTCTAAACTTAAGGTTAAGGTAAAAGAATATGCATGGATGCCTTTTACATCAAAAACAAAAAATTGTTTTAATTTTTTTTTAATTTTGGCGAGAAAAGTTTTAATGTGACATAAAAATGTTTTTTTTTGTCACCATTTTGAAACGGCTTATCCGATTTTCAATTTTTTTTCCTGTATTTTGGTCCTTTTTATATTTGGCCCTTGCTTTATCATTGACCAGATTTGCAGCAGCAAAATATGATCAATTAACTGTGAATAATTACACTTTCTGGTATAATTAATTTTCCAAACTTAAGGTATAATTAACTTTCCAAACTTATGTTATAGTTAAAAGAATATGCATTGATGCATTTTACATCAAAAACACAATAATGGCCCCACAATGTTTTCATGTTAGAGGTCAGTTATTCAAAATCTTACTTGCGACTTTCTACTCCTTTCGTGGGAGCACCTCTGATATTTGCGGAAGTAGGTTGTCTAGCGTTAAAGCTAGCATCAGGTGCTTTGTTCACTTATCAACTATACAATAACTAAAGAACAGCTCTTTTCAACAATAGGTTTGAATTGGTTTTTTTTGTGTGCCTCACATCAGGTGTTTTACTGACAATTCAGTTGTCATATGATCTTAGATTTTTCAATTTTAACCTGTGATATTGTACAATTTGTGCACATCCCTATCCAAATCAAACTTGAGTACCACCCCAGGTTGCAATGTATTACCTATCAAAATTAGGTCTTCAGTGTGTTGGTTGATTCCCTTTGTTGCTTTTGCATCTCATAGTTGCGGCTTTCGGTTCTAATGCATTACTTTTCAAAATGGCTTCATCGGTTTGATTTCCTGTCATTTGATAGATGGACCCTTAGGTAGTTTTGTCTATTAATTACTTCATTGCTTTTCCTTCTATTTCAACTTTCAAATCAAATGTATTTAGCTGTTTAGTTGTTCCGTCTTTTGGTTCCAGTGCACTGCTTTTAAAATGGCTTCAGCGTTATTTTTACCTGTGGTTCCGATGGATTTGCTTCAATATGGTTTCATCAATTTGATTTCCTGTCCATTGATAAATGTACCCCGAGGTAGTTTTTGGTCCCTTGCTAGCTCAGTTGGTTGATACAGATACTTGAAATCATTTCAACAAATAGCTTCAGCGCTTTATAGGCTTGCTATTGTATGCATAGTTCCTGATGGGACCGGGGAGGGGGGGGGGGTATTCGGTTTGTTTGAATTGCTGGAATCATTTCGGCAAAGTAGTTTAATCAAGGATTCTGTGAAATCGCTTCAGCTTGTAGCTTTAGTGTTTTATACTTATATGATTTGAAAAGATTTGAGTCCCTATTCAGGATGATGTGTACACTTTATGGTATTAAAAAACAACCCTCAGTTATACATCGTAGCTCAGAAGTTTAATACAAATGCTTGAAAATTATTGCTGAAAATAAATATACTGAATTTTTATGTATATTTTTAAGCGATCGTCAATTATAAAGAACACAAATTAACAATATACTTTCTATTACTACATTTAGTGAAATTTTCCAAGATTCTTTTTTCAGCATGTTTACCTTTTTCCCACAGTGAATGGTGATGACTCAATATAAAGTGTCCACCCCTATGCAGTGAGACACTAAAAGGTTTGCATTCATGGCTCATGGGTACATTTGAGTGGTGCTATGGAGAAGGACGACTGTCATTATAGTCGCTCGTTTTATCGATGAACTTGATCGTTAGATTACTGCCGAGTCTAGTGATTATTATAAAGCTGATCATGTCAAAAATAATAATAGCATTTTTTATGTATTATTTTGTAGCAAATATTGTATTTTTAAGTAGATTCTTATTATTAGAACAAATGTGTTTTGACAAACTCTTTGAATTTTAGCTTTTAAAAGATTTCAACTACCATAGTAGATGATAAAAAAGAAGACGTTTCAATATCTTGTATTTTAACTTCACATTATATTTTCACAATATTATTGTAGATAAGCACATTGTTGGGAGGATGGCTAAAATGTTGAGCCTTTCTGGCCCAATATGGAATTTTGAAAGCAATTTTGTAAACCCATATTTTCATAGCCCATGGGGTGGTGGGGAGGGGGAGTTATATGTTATTCTCATGCATTCCTGGTTTAATTTAGACATTTAAAGGCATTAGCCACGATCATCAAAGTGAAGTTCAACTTTCCTAAACACCTGATTTTATTTCATTTTAGTGATAGTGTAGGTACAAAGGTACAAATATGTTCTGGTCATACATGAGTTTAATCTTGGAAGTTATCAAAACTGCAGTTAAGGTGCCTTAAATCCTGTTCACGCTAACCCTTCTTGGTCCTGGTCGATGTTTTAAAATTGTCTAGCAGTAGTAATTTCATAGCTTTGAATTGGAGATATTAAAATGTGTCACATCAATTATTCAAAAGGTTAAGGTAGGTTTTATTTAATGTCAGCAATTTCTTCATGTAACTTAAGCTGTTTTAGTCTGCTTGGTTTTCCACTACTATTTACACATAGGGGATTCTGTAAGGCCAAAGTTAAGATATTGTGAGATTGAAATGTTCCTTCTGTTACAGTGATTTTGTCTTCACATCATTAACAAAGTTTAAATGAATCAATAAATATGTAATTCTTTGTTCAATTTATTTTACCAAAATAAGATATAAATTTCTAAATGCTTGTGGGATGTTGCATTTTTCCAAAAGGGGACGCTTATTCAGATCAAGGCAGACTTCCAGTAGCTTTTTTGCCAAATCCAAACTTATTTGGTAAAACCTATTAATGTAAGACAGTATTGTTTTTAAATATCTACCACTGCCAAAGTCTTTGTTTCAAAAATAATCTAAATAGTCATATACAATTTTGTATAGTATGGTTTGTTTTCTTTTTAATATCAAAATCAAAATATACTTCTTGGGTCTCCAATCAAATATGTGATGGCTCACCCTGAAAAGATGTTATCAATTTTGATTTTTTTCATTTCATCTGTTGCAGCATTTTCTAAGCTTTAAAATGACACCTTACTTGTTGAAGTTGATTAAGGCAATCAAATTTTACAACAGAATATCTGCTAGAAATTCTTATTATTTTCTTAATTTTTTGCTGTCTATTTTCACCAGTATCTTGAAAAGTGTTCTGTTGCAAAGTCCCCCTTTTCGGGGTGAGTCATCACATATGAGATTTATGCTTCAATAAAACACACAAAATTACAGCTTTTATTTGCTACTTTACAATGGAAATTATACCCGTATCATACTTTCTGAATCTACTCTTAGTTTTTAATCAAAGATACAATTTTACCATTGAGACTCATATAATAGCATTAACTTCCCAGATTCAATACGAGAAATGCTAGCATAATGCAAACACGACGAGCCGTCTTTCAGTCGGCACATTAAATCATAATACATCAATACATTGACGGTGTGCATTACATTGTATGAGCTTATCATCAGTGCCCCATCAAGAATACGACTCACATTTTCAGTTGCAGCACTTTAAGCTTCAAGTTGATTGATCCATTGTTGGATAATATACACACGCATGGGCTAGTGATACAACCTGACTCTTATACCCTGGTCACATATGCTTGCGGCGAGGTAACGATGTGTTTACGGCGTCATACCAGGTAGACTTCAGAAAACACCGACCAGCCGGTGTCCGACCGGCGACTGACTGGTGTCCGTAGAGCCGCAAAGACGCCGGAGCGTGCCGCAAGAATTTAATTCTGAGTTAAAACCTTGCTTCGTGTATACGATGTCTTTAGTTGTGGTCTAATAGCCACTGGAGTCCGACCGGGCATCGCAAGAGCTTGCAAGCATGTGACCAGGGTGTTAGGCAATGGGAATTGAGAGTTGTAGGTTCAGTTCCACTGAGGGGTGCAATGAATGTCTTGAGCAAGATGCTAACTTTTCTATGTTTCACAACCAGAGGGTGTTTTAAGTACTTTTTCAAACAATTTCATATTGAACATTGAACATTAACATACACAGTTACACATATACATGTTTTATATCTGACACAGTACATTTATTATTGAAGCGACCAGATAGTTAAGATTACTTTGAGAAAGGTCACACTACTAGCTCAATGAATATGTAAACAAATCTCTGGTTGTACTTTGAGAAAGGTCACACTACTAGCTCAATGAATATGTAAACAAATCTCTGGTTGTACTTTGAGAAAGGTCACACTACTAGCTCAATGAATATGTAAACAAATCTCTGGTTGCTTAAAGTTTTCACACCAATAATACAGTTTGATTTAGCATGAAATTCAATATCTTTCCCATATAAATGCATCTGAACATTCCTTTAGTTCATTCATGCTTACTGAGCTGTTACTGTGTATTGTGGGAAGATATTAAATCACCCTCTCTGCTCCTCAACCAAGTTGTCACAATGGGGACTAGCAAGGTAGAAGGTGTGTGCAGAGAAGTTGTGCTGATCCCATATAACAACTCTTTTTTATAAGTTTCCATGTTTACTATATTGTTTAAACCAAATCATAACAGGAAAGTCTGCAAGCATTTAACAGGCCAATTACAAACGGTAGAAACATGCAAACACAAGTTTGCTTTCAGTGTTTCACGCAAACTAACATAGCAACAAGAGCCAACTACAAAAAAAAAAGCAGCAAATGGAAAAACTTAATACCAGCACTCAAAAATATGGGCCAGTGTAGGAAATCTTGGAACATTAGACAACCTTCTTACATATTTGAAAAAATTACAATAATGGTTATTCTTAAGTAAAATTATGCCCAAATTTTTATTGTTAATCACAAGAATTATGTCTTGATGAAATGATCATTAATGTCATTGGCCAGCAGTTTGTCAACCAAAGCTGTCATTTATTGCCTATCATTAGTTTCATACTGTCTGAGTTGTATCTTGAGTAGACAGGACAGTAGTTTGTTGAACTCTTTCTGTCCTGAAGGGTGTAAGAAGCCAATAGAGATGCTATCAGTCTAGTACTTTCTCAAGAATGTCAATGTATACTAAGTGTCTGAATTGTCACTTTAAAATTTAACATGTGTGAAAAAACACTCTTTTCCACCTGAAAAGCATGTTTTAAGTTTAAAGGAGCATGGTCGGATTGCCTCAGCTTTTTTTCAACTTTTTGAGATGATGGTACCAAAATGTTGCTCATATTTTTCTCATAACCCATGTGAAATTTCACGACTGAGTTATGTTCCGTTTTGGAGATATATGAAAATATGTCTAATTATGATAACAGTATGATTTTTTAACGGTAATGTATAGGCAGCTGTGAAATACAAAATTGCCCATAAAATCAAAATTGTTTGACCGATTCTACTGAAATTTGAATCTTAGACATCTTGAGTGGTCATCTTTCATGAGATTGAAAACGAAATTTTGAAAAATTGAACCAAGCTCCTTTAATGGTGTTATTATAGTTGGAACTTTCACCTGGAAAAATTAACTTGCTTTGTGTGGAGTGGAGCTGATTTTGGCCACAGTGGTCAGTAAACAACTGTAAAGTGTACAGAGGCTGCGTTGAATTACAAATCTGGGAGGCATAGCGCACTATTAATCCCCAGTATTTCTTTTTTTTTTTATAATCAAAAATAAACAAAATAAAAGAAAAATTGAAAAATCTTCAAAAAAGGAAGCACAAGGGAACGAGAGACATATTTTTTAAAACTTTTCCTTATGACTTGAATTGAACTTGAACATTTGTAACTTTAAGTGAATGCATTAAATATTCAAGGCTAGCTTAAGTGTGGATACATTTGTATCATGAATTTCAAATGAAGTGGAAATGTATCTAGATGTAATTGAGAATTTGTATGAATGGTTGTCGCATATCAATTTGGTACTCATTGTTAACATTTGTCTTACAAGGGGGTATCAAAAGTTGGCATGTTTTCCCATAGTAGCCAAATGCCAATGACAAATTAACGATCAGTCGGCTTCCCTACTGTAAAGTGTATAGAGGCTGCGTGGAATTACAAATCTGGGAGGCATAGTGCACTATTAATCCCCAGTATTTCTTCTTCTTTTTTAATAATCAAAAATAAACAAAATAAAAGAAAAATTGAAAAATCTTCAAAAAAGGAAGCTATAGGGAACGAGAGACATATTTTTTTCAAAACTTTTCCTTATGACTTGAATTGAACTTGAGAATTTGTAACTTAAAGTGAATGCATTAAATATTCAAGGCTAGCTTAAGTGTGGATACATTTGTATCATGAATTTCAAATGAAGTGGAAATGTATCTAGATGTAATTGAGAATTTGTATGAATGGATGCCGCTTATCATTGTGGTACTCATTGTTAACATTGGTCTTATGAGGGGGTATCAAAAAGTTTTTAAAATCACCCAGAAGGAATAGAGCAGGAACGTTGTTTCATTATGCAATCCTTCAGGTATCTTTACATAGTCACTGTATGAAGTAAAACAATTTTCCCATTTTGATCGAACTGGCCTGGCCAAAAATTTGTATGAATGGCTGCCGCATATATCAATGTGGTATTCATTGTTAACATTAGTCTTATGAGGGGGTATCAAAAAGTTTTATAAGTCACCCAGAAGGAATAGAGCTAGGAACGTTGTTTCATTATGCAATCCTTCAGGTATCTTTACATAGTCACTGTATGAAGTAAAACAATTTTCCCATTTTGATCGAACTGGCCTGGCCAAAAATTTGTATGAATGGCTGCCGCATATATCAATGTGGTATTCATTGTTAACATTAGTCTTATGAGGGGGTATCAAAAAGTTTTATAAGTCACCCAGAAGGAATAGAGCAGGAACGTTGTTTCATTATGCAATCTTTACATAGTCACTGTATGAAGTAAAACAATTTTCCCACTTTCATCAAACTGGCCTGGCCAAAAAATTAATTGTTTGCTTGTCCTCGATTCAATATGAAAAAGTTGTATCAGTCAGTTTGGATTTTTTTTTTTCTCTTTTAATTAGAAAAATCCAATACCGGTGATCCATATTAACCGTTTGTGTAGTTTGTCAATGGGGCAATCTACACGGAGCGCAGATCCAGATGCATGCGCATCTCAGAGATCCAGACCTGGGATCTGCATCTCTGTAGACCGCTTACACGTATACGCATGCACGCAGAGTACTGTACAGCAGATCCGAATCTGACCCTCATGTAGCCACAGTCTACTGCAAAGTGGCTTACAGAGATGTGCATTCATATGGATTTGCACTCTCGTGTAGATTGCCCAAATGTCTTAAAAAATAGCACTGGCATTCTCAAAATGCCAAAAATAAGTAGAAAATTGCCATTTTGATGACAGAGGTGGGATTTTTTAACATTTGTTGTATTTTTTGGCATTTAAAAAAAAAACCAAGATAGAAATTAAAAAATTTAGAAAAACCTTCCCAGACATTTGTTTCTAGATTCCAAAAAGCAAAAGAGTTCAAAATTTCACGAATGCAAATTATAGTTATGCTTTCCAGAATTTTTTGGGGCAAAAATATGGTTTTGGGCATTTTTTGCCTAACCTGACAATTTTGGTCAAGAACCAATATTACCATCATGTTCAGGTTAAAATGCATACTTTATGGTTTAATGCATCATTTGAGAGTGAGAGTACAAAAACAGTTTATGGCATTTGAAGGCCTACCCCAGCCTTAATGCATTTCATGGCAAAAAACGAATTCATCCTTTTCGCCTTTTTTTTTAAAAACTTTGTAAACCATTTATTCAAAATCTTCATTCGTGGCTCTGAATTCCACTCAATTTGCCAGAGCAACCCACATATGATGCGACACATTCATATAATGTAATCTTAAACCCCAGTCTCAACATCTAATGAATATTTCAGATATTTCCGTTATTGTATTGTCAAATCTATCTTGACAAAGTATGTAACATTGGAATAAAATGAATAAGACATTTGAGATCTAAATTTGACATCTCAAATTTTAATAACTTCCTCTTGTATATTTATTTCAACTATTCATGAATGATACCATACTTCGAATCTTGAATTAGCAATTTTGTAATCAAGCTAACAGACAATTGGCACCATGTCAATTTAAATTATAAATAAAAGTTCTTGATATAGATATATGAATAAGTATAGAAATAACACAAGCCGACAATCTCCTCTCTTAAGTAATAAATCATAACAGATACATTATTGAGTATATGGCATCGGCACAGCAGACATAGTGTGGCTCAACTGAAAGTTCTTGAATTTTAATCGTGTAGTGTCTTGAAATTGAAGGCAATATTTCTCAATTGCTCCTCCCAGTCCATATAACAAATTTTGAGTGTTAATCAGAGAAGCTGAATGCTGATAACATTGGGGTTTCGACAGATCTGGTATGAACACACCTTTGACCACAGTCCTCGCAAAATATCAGCCTTAATTTCAACTGCAAGTTTTTTTAAGGTAACCATGACATTATCTACAAAGCTGGGCATAAACCTGTTGGTGCAGCATTTCTTCCCTCGCCTTTCAATGTTGCGGCTCAAGTACAATTCCTGGGCGGACCTAGGTTGTAGGTGAATTGGTTTGTCGGACCATACTATTCCTTGCTGGTTTTCTTCAAGCACTTTGGTTTTCTCCTGCATCTAGAATTGAAAATTCTTTCAAATA
>JXSR01S026416.1:15707-29772 GCA_000969725.1 Ophiothrix spiculata | reverse complement strand
AAACCATCTGTGCATCATTAGCGCATCTTTTTACATCACAGACATAGCGCTTTAGGGAATACTTGATGCATTTTTATAGACAATTCTTCTGCTGACAGTCATTATGTATTTCCCATAACAAGTAATACAGTGTGCATTCAAGATACCATTCATGCATACAAATTCAGAGGGGACAGGACAATTTTTACGATTTTAATTTTCATTAGGTTCCAAATAGAGGTTGCAATAAAATTGTTAAACAATTTTTAAAAATTTTGGAAAGTTCCATAAGTGGGAGGATGAAAATACTCTCTAAATCAGAAATACTCTTCAGGAAAAAATTATAAAGCACTGTTGATTGATGATATCTTAACTTTGCTGTGGTATATATTGTAAAAAAGGATACTTTGAAAAAGAAATGAAGAAAAAAACTTAAGTTTATAATATTCATGTCAAATATTTAGAAATTGGATATTGTTGTAAACTGCTCTGACACAAAGGCAAGGCGGAGGATATTCAACTTCGATTTGGGTTGGGATATGACTCAAAGAAAATGATGGCCCATCATTTATTTACATCATTTGAATAAAAATGAGCAAAATTAGCAAATTTTTAGAAGAGACTTTCACTTTTCATTATTAACTTTCTTAATATCTTTTTTATATTTGGGAAAATAAACCATTCAAATGCCAAATTTACATAGAAAACAGACCTATTGGCATACCAGAGGGCCTCATGTTGCAACCTATGTTAGATGCATGTCTCCATACCAACACCCCTCCCATCCACACGAACACACAAAACTTAGTATCTGTAAATATGTGTAGAAAAATGCTCTTAGATAAACGATTACTAGCTATGTATTATCAGTCTGGTTATTTAAATCTTCACAAAATCTGCATAATTCTAGCTAATTGCACACTAAGTACAATCAATTTCTATACAGCATTTCTGAGAATGTGCCTGTCTCATCCATAGGTTTATTTCCTACTTAGAACTGACACTGAGACATAAAGCTTGCTATCAAATTCCTATTCATGAACTTAAGTAGCAAGTACCTGCCCGGAAAGATTATGCACCGACTGGATACGCTTGTCATTTCTGCGTAATACCTTTTATGAATTGATCGATCCCGTATGTTAGAGACAAGTTTGAAGACAGTGAGAACAGCCATTATGGAGGATGTGATCAGATTGTGATATCTGTATAGACAGCCGTGCTGTGATCTATATGAAATGGCACGTTAAATAAGCCTGATGTATGTATGTATGTATGTAGATATGATGTACCAAAATAAACCTGGCATTTGGTGCACATTTATTATTTTATGACACACATTTAGACATGAAGCCTTCTATTGAATCTATATTCATGAACTCAAGTGCCTGCTTTAGATATGAGGTGAATATATCCTCAAGTCATTCCTGTGTAGCTCACATCATCAATAGACAGTAAATGTTATCTACCAAAGATAGTGTACAGTGAATATGGCTTAATGTTTTACACGGATAAATCCGGTTGAATGTGTAATATATCATATGCAGAGAAATTTGTTTGTTATATAATGAGACATCAAACAGAGATGCAAGTCATAAAGATGTCAAAATTTCTTGAAATGTATAAAACTTTCCTATAAAAGAACACTATTTCTGTTCTTCTCTTCTTTTCCTAAATCTACTGAAAATATGACTTTTTTTAGTACAATTTCTTGAATTCAAGTATTTTCCTGAAATCATTAATCAAACCCAATTCATAATCCAGAACCTGAGTACCTACTACAGATACTAGGTGAGAATATCCTTTTGCCATTCCTATGTAATTAAAGGTATTAGCCACGGTACCACATAATAAGAAAATTCATACGAACTTCTTTGAATCAAGGAAAGATAAGATAGAAAAAAAAAATAAAAAAAATATTGATCATTTGTTCTTGAGAGATGATTTTCCAACCAATTTATTCCTTAGCAAACTGATGACAGTGTTTCTATTTTCCTAAATTTTCAATTGCAACCATGTTTTTTATGACTTTATTATAGTTTAGATATGTTAAATACATCTAAAAGCATGGTATCTTTATCAAACTTGCTTTGGAAGATGCAAAACAATTTTAATTTTGAGAATATATTTCTAGAAACAAATCACTTGGTTTTTGTATCACCTGTGATTTAAAAATTCAAAGCATAAGTAACTGTCTTTTGTTCTTTTAAGAATGGTAATGGATACTAGTTAGCAGTTGGAAGAGCTTTCTAATACATGCTTTAAAATCAGTAAGGCCCAAACCATAGTCGGCCTCCCAAAAAAAATTTGCTACCAAACATTTGGTCGTGACGTCAAAATGACGAGAGACTCCAAACAAAATAACTTCAACACCGAGTTGAGACTAAATAAAATTTTGCTCTAGATTGCACATGTTATTGAATTGCCATATACATTGGACCAAATGTTTGCAACCCATTCATACTTTAAGTTCGATGGCAAATATTTGGTGACGTCACGACCAAATGTTTGGTAGGAAAAAATTTATTTGGAGGCCAACTATGGTTCGGCCTTACATGTCATGGAAAGTTGAAGTTCACATTGATTAATATGGCTATTACCTTTAACAATATCAACACACAAGTAGTCTTTTAATAATATTAAAATTTATATACTGAAATGGACCTGCTTCATATGAATTAGATTGACTGTGAAAGTGTATAAGATCTAGTGATGCTCGTGTGACACATTGAGAAATGAAGCCTTCCATTGAATTCTTGTTCCTGAAATTGAGTAGCTGCTTTAGTTTTGAGAAGAACAAGTCCACAAGTAATTCCGGTATAACACCTATTATCAATAGACTCTACTTGGGACAGTATGCATTGTGTATTGCATACAATGGTTTGGTTTTTGTGTGACACAATGAGACATGAAGCCTTCCATTGAATTCTTGTTCCTGAAATTGAGAAGCTGCTTTAGTTTTGAGACGAACAAGTCCACAAGTCATTCCTGTATAATACCTATTATCAATAGACTATACTTGGGACAGTATGCATGTGTATTGCATACAGTGGTTTGGTTTTTGTGTTACACATTGAGACATGAAGTCTTCTAATGAATTCTTGTTCCTGAACTCAAGTAGCAGCTATAGTTACGAGACAAATTTGTCCACAGGTCATTTCTGTGTAATACCTAGACTCAAACTGTAGCTATCTACTTGGGAAAGTATGTAGGTGTATATACAGTGTTTTAGGATTATTTTTTATGTGGCACATAAATGTGACATAAAGCCTTCCATTGAATACTTATTTCTGCTTAACTAAAATAACTGGTTAAAGTTACATGGTGAAAATATCTGCTAGCCATTCTTGCATAAATAACTTTTATCAATTGACAAGTGTACCTCCATCAACTCCACAAAAAAGTGTTTAAAAATCAGAACTTTCTTAATGGCTGTCAACTTTTAAAGTACTCCTCCCTCCTCTCAGCCTACTCCTATATCATCTTCATCATCTTCGTAGTTGTCGTCATCATCAACATCACCATCAATAACAACTGTAATGTTTTATCGATAAAATAAAACTTTGGTTTCTATCAAAAAGCCGTTTTCTATTCCTAATGCACCTCATCAGTCGATACAGTATATCCATCTAAATCTAGCGATTGATTTGAGATTCAAACGTACAAACACTATATACAATCAATATTGATGTAGACTACATGTAAAACTTATCCAAATACTCAGTTGTATAGAAAAGGCTTAGTTGCACCTGTTTGTCAGAGTTTGAAAGACTATAGAACACAGAAATCCAATAGTTTAAGATGAAAGTGCATTGTATTTTAATGCAAAGTATTCATTCAAACAGATATTTTCAAAAAGGGAACATCTATAGAATTACCAGATGTGAAATCTATCCTGAACTAAAATAACATCAATTTTAAGCCTTAGTTATGTAAAATTCTCATCAAATCAGATACTAACTTGTTCAGAAATTGTAATTGAATTAGTTCATAACCCAAGTTTCATTGCTAGTTTAAATGAAAATCAATCAATTTTCAATTAGCATCTTCTATATTTGTGATATTTGAATTGTTCTTGCAGATATCATCCAATTTTATTTTGAGGTTTATAATTCATATGACAAGATGGGTTGTGTCATCTGTAAGAATGACTTCCACTAAGTGAACAATTTCTTTTGCTGTTGGCAGTGGTGCCAATCTCAGCTTTTGCTTTCATGTGAATTCATACACTCTGCATTGAAGCCAGTATGAGTTGATTAGCTGAAGAACATGGAATCCATTCAATTCGTTTTCTCGCCTTTCACCAATGGGGACAGGGTTTAATCTAACACCTCAAAAAAACTCAAAAATTCTGTTTTTCAAATATTCTAGTTTCCATGATTTTCTTCGTTACACAAATATAAATACCATATATTACCTAATAATATTTTTTATTGATATTTTATTCCTTATTTAGTATATTGGTCATCCTCGGTAAAATGTTGCAGGCATAGTCAAATGGTAGTGAGAAAGACGATGGAGAGGGGTTGGCTAGGGTGATAAAATCTTGCTTTCATGCTTAAATGGTATTTTAAATCCACATTTAAGTAATTAAAATTACTTAAATGTGGATTGTGGGATTTTAGAAAATGAGATATTTGCTTATTTTCTAATTTATTACTGATTTTATGGGGGGGGGGGGTTTCCTTAGAATTACATGATTTTCAATTTTCCTGCTTACACTTGTCATTTCTGATATATTTGTACACTTAACGAATCATGGAAAATGGAGGTCTTATAACCTGTATGACGAGTTATACAAGTAATATGGGTTTATAAGAGTTTATAACGTGTATAAACCTCCATTAGCCAGAATTGCACATGAATTTTACACTTCTGTTTAAGCTCAAAAACCTCTTAAGTTTACACAAATCCATAAGAAAATTTATAGTGTTGCAAAATAATTTTGTTATTTTGTAGTTTTTGTTAAATACGTGGTTCTGGATTACTCTTAAATGTTTAGTACAAAAACTGAGATAAAAGAACTAGAAGTTGATCGCCAGAGATGCTTGAAAGTCTACGTCTGGCTTGTGTTAAAAGTTGCATTTTCTCTTCAGCGGTATAACGGTGGTTACAACCCATCGGTCATACAACATGGTTTTCGAACCGATCAAGTATCACTATTAATTTATTCCTAGTTTTTCAAGACTTCCATGCACCGTGTCCCTATAGTGGGGCTGGTGATACCCAATTTACACTTGTCAAGTGCAGTCTATGTAAAGTGTTAAATTTGTAAGAAAATGCCATAAAAAGTAAAAGGAATGTGTACTTTGAGCTGATGAAATTAAATCCTGTACTAATACCTGATCACGCTAACAAGTTTACTTCACAGTGATAGTAACATTGATCGCCATTTTAGCAAGTCGATGAGAACACATAATAAGATTTCTAAAAGCAAACAGTCCTCCAAGATGATAGCAGCTTGAATTTGTGTCAGATTACAGTTTAACATTTAAGGGGGCTAACTATAATGAAATATGTTAATTACCTTTTAAAGGGACTGACCATGGTAGAATATGTTTATCAGGATTGGCAGATAAAGTAAGTGTGGTATGTGTCATACCAAAATGGAAACATTTGACTGAACAACACATTTGAACATATCAGTTAAAATACACTTAAATATGTCGGGACATCAATTATGCAAAACATATTCTTCTAATATTTTAAGGTATATATGAAGAGTTTGTTTGAACTTGAAATGGAAGAAAAAGAGACGTACCTACATAATTGGTCATATCTTTTTTATTTTTCATTCGGTTTCCATCATTCTTTCTGCATTTGAAAGCTTATTTAATCTGCTTTACTACAATAAGAAAATTATGATTTGGTGCTTTTATCAAGGTCAAAATTAGTTTTAATCCGTGCACAATTTTTTTTGATACACGTGGTACATTTTAAACACATTTTCATTTATATCTCCACTACAGAACAAGTTGCAGCTGTTTTTTCGCATGGGTAATGATGGGTAATGAGGAAAATTGGAAATAGTTCAGTACCAATATCTCAAAAAGTGTTTAAAAAGGTGAAACAATCAGACTGGTTCCTTTAAAGGTATATTGGGCAGAGAGTTTTTGCTTTCATTAATCATGTTCAGCATAAAATGTATCCTTTTATTGGGTTTATATAATTACTTTGAGAGTTAGCGTACAAAAACAGCAATTACTGGTTAACCCAGCCGTAACACCTCTCCTGTTTTGGAACTATGATGAGCACTTAAATTCACAAAGTAATTATTGACTTAACCAAGTTCATTTTGTGTTTTATATTATCTAGCGTAAAAATAACTTGTGTTAGATTTTAATGTAACCTTGACGAGTTTTACAATCAATGAATTGACTTTACAGGCAGTTTTACATCTCGATCTAGTATAGAAAAAACATTGTGTTACGATTTTGTTGAAACGTTGATGAGGTTTCACTATCAATTTGCGAACAGTTTAGTCACGACTTGTGATCACTGATTTCACAGTAAGTGGGGATGTTGATACCCCATTTACACACCAAATACAATCTATGTAAAATCTGTTTAAAGCTGTACTTTTTGCAAATAATCCATGAACTGTTCTCTAAAATTACTCCTGAAATAGACAGCCTTTTTGAGTAGCGACATGAAAAGAGACAAACATCCGACATGTCGATAATATTTTCGATAATCACACAGTTTGATAACAGTAACAAGTGTCAGCTTAACATCGAAAACTACATCATGACCAAAACAAAACCTTTGGTACGTTATGAACATTGACAAATTCGCTATTGGACCAAGTATACTTTAGGTCCCATCTGAAATTTTAGGGTTAGGGTTTAGGGTTAGGGTATGATTAGGGTTAGGGTCAGGTCCCAGTTAGTGAGTTAGGGTCGGGTTCCAGTTAGTGAGCAAGGGTCAGGTCCCAGGTGAAGTTTTTGATTGGATACATTTTCCTCACTATTTGATCATTCCTTTATTGTTAAAAACATGGGAAATGATCAAGGTTAGATTATACTAGTCACCTTAGTTGAAACGTACTTTTGATGATGCGGTCGCCATGTTTTATGCATATAAATACTTCAACCACAGAAATTCACATTTCCGGGATTTACTTCCGGGGCCTATGGGCAACCACGTACATTTCTACCATAAAGGAGCTTCCACGTCCACGTTTAAGACAAATGGGGGAGCTCTTTCTCTTATTTCAAGCATGTAATCTTTTTCTTTATTTGCCTTAGCCTTGACATTGTTTAGTATTGATACTACCATTTGGTGTATTTACATGTCGAAAGTTTTGTAAATATTGTATTAATCGATACTTCCGACAATCAATTACAGTACTAAAATCGAGATTTTTACACTATGTAAGCACATTTAAAGTACATTTTTGCCTAACCGAACTTCTGTGGTGAGATGAGCAGGGGTAATTTGGATATTAGTGATGTGCTATAAAATGGTGTTTATTTGCTACTCGTCCAAAGATCCCTTTTTGTCCGATGCTCGAGTCGCATTGATCAACGTGTAATGTTATCAGAAAATATTAATAGATATCGGCTGCTCAATGACAATTATTGTATTTCTTGGCATTAGAGTATTTAGAACTATTGCTGGGATTATATAAGAGCAGCTATAATTGTCTAACATCTGATTGTCTAACATCCGATCGTTTCCGGTTTAATTAAGCTAAAAGGTAAATCAAAGCTTCTTTAAACAAACACTTACAGAAATAAAATGTTGGAAGAAGCAAACTAAGTTCAAGACCTTGTCTGCTAGCTCTCAACAAATCTCGTCAAACTGTTGGTTTATTTTTATCAAAATGAACTAGTGCATCTTTAACATAACAATTAGGATATCCAAAAGCTACATACAGGCACCAATACTTAATTCATTTATCAGGTATTCAATAGTTGATCAGATTCTCCTGATCGTTTCAATATGCAACTAACATTGATTATCATTTTATCTAGTCAATGAGATAATATTGAATAAAAGTAGAAAAACTAAAGTTCCACTGTTGTACTGTCAAATTGATGAAGTTAATTCATAGATTGATTCATAAAAGAGCAGTATTCTGATTTTAGAGATCTACATTTCTCCTTCACATTGGTTTATTAACACAGAAAATGTCAAAAGGAATTTTTTTAAAGAAAATTTATTTTTTAACTTTCTTCACTATCATTCAAGGGTAAGGACAAATCTTAAGATCCAAATCAGGAAAATGAAAAATTTTATCATAGATTCATCAGCTAATATATAGTTATTGATTTCCATTGCATGAATATTACATTAGTGCAAGGGAATTGTGCAAAAAAAAAATGTTTAACATTGATTGAATATGTATATCCCTGTTCCCCGCGCTTTCTTACTTTGTAGCAAAACCGCTTCAGCAGTGTTCACCGACATATTATTCCTTGAATACATAAAATTGATTAAAATTAATAAAAATCTTCAAATCCATCACAGAGTTAGCTGAAATAGAACAGTTTCTTAAAGAGAAAAAAACCATCATTTTAGAAACCTGGATTGATTATACATGTAAAAAAGCAACATTGTTACAGTTTAACATATAGAAATCATCACTGAAGCTATTTTCATATCAGAGATGACCTGAAATGAATCTCCTTTTCCTTTAATACCTACCCAGCTCCGCTAGTTCCAGTAGCCTGAAACCATCTGTGCATCATTAGCGCATCTTTTTACATCACAGACATAGCGCTTTAGGGAATACTTGATGCATTTTTATAGACAATTCTTCTGCTGAGAGTCATTATGTATTTCCCATAACAAGTAATACAGTATGCATTCAAGATACCATTCATGCATACAGATTCAAAGGGGACAGGACAATTTTTCTTACGATTTAAATTTTCATTAGATTCCAAATAGCATATTCAATTATTAAGTGAACAGCATATGTAAAGATTAGGGAGTATACATAATGCCTGATAAATCTGTAATGCATTAAGCCAAAATAAAAGGTGCATTTCGTGATTCTTATGTGCTGAAAATCTCACCTCGTTTCTAGCTAAATAATAAATAGAGGGCAACATAAGTATATGCTGAAATTCTTGATCTGTTATTACTGTTGGGGCCAAGACAGTAATTAGAAAATGACACATTTTCTCACTTTTCTAAAAAATTGCAAGCATGCAACATAAGTATATGCTGAAATTCTTGATCTGTAATTACTGTTGGGGCCAAGACAGTTATTAGAAAATGACACATTTTCTCTCTTTTCCTTTAATACCTACCCAGCTCCACTAGTTCCAGTAGCCTGAAACCATCTGTGCATCATTAGCGCATCTTTTTACATCACAGACACAGCGCTTTAGGGAATACTTGATGCATTTTTATAGACAATTCTTCTGCTGACAGTCATTATGTATTTCCCATAACAAATAATACAGTATGCATTCAAGATACCATTCATGCATACAAATTCAGAGGGGACAGAATTTTCTTTTTACTATTTTAATTTTCATTAGGTTCCAAATATAGGTTGCAATAAAATAACTGATTTTTAAAAATTTTGTAAAAGTCCCATAAATGCGATGTTGAAAATGCTCTCTAAATCAGGAACAGTCTTCAAGAAAACTTTACAAAACACCGTTGATTGATGATATCTTAATTTCGTTGTGGTATATATTGTAAAATGTATACTTTGAAAAAGAAATGAAGAAAAAACTTAAGTTTAGAATATTGACATCAAATATTTAGCAATTGGATATTGGTGTAAACTGCTGTGACACACAGGTAAGGGGGAGGATGTTCAACTTCGATTTGGGGTTGGGATATGCCTCAAAAGAAATAATGGGCCATCATTTATTATCAAGTGAATAAAAATAAGCAAAAATAACCCCAAGTTTTAGTGACTTGTTCTTTTCAATTATTAAATGATTTTTTTTTTAATTTTGGAAAGTTCCATAAATGGGATGTTGAATGAAAATGCTATCTAAAATATTGATATCAAATATTTAGAAATTGCTCTGACACACAGGCAAGGGGGAGGATATTCAACTTCGATTTGGGGTTGGGATATGCTTCTAAGGAAATGATGGCCCATCATTTAATATCAAGTGAATAAAAATGTGCAAAATATTTAGGAATTGGATATTGGTGTAAACTCCTCTGACACACAGGTAAGGAAGGGGGAGGATGTTCAACTTTGATTTAGGGTTGGGATATGCTTCTAAGGAAATAATGGCCCATCATTTAATATCAAGTGAATAAAAATTGCAAAATTAGCCAATTTTTAGTGACTTTCACTTTTCATTAACAACTTTCTTAATATCTTTTTTTTTTCACATTTGGGGAAAAAACCCATTCAAATGCCATATTTGCAATAATAATAATAATAATAGCGACAAGGCACATATCCACTCATTAAAGAGCACTCATGGCACAAAAAATGGACCCATTAACATGCCAGGGCCTGATGTTGCCACCTATGTTAGAAGCATGTCTCCATACCAACACCCCTCCCGTCCACACGAACACACAAAATTTGGTATCTGTAAATATGTGTAGAAAAATGCTCTTAGGTAAACGATTACTAGCTATGTATTATCAGTCTGATTACTTAAACCTTCACAATGTAAATTGCATAATTCTAGCTGATTGCACTAAGCACAATTAATTTCTATACAGCATTTCTAAGAATGTGCCTGTCTCATCCAGAGGTTTATTTCCTACTTACAACTGACACCGAGACAGAAAGCTTGCTATCAAATTCCTATTCATGAACTCAAGTAGCAAGTACCTGCCCGGAAAGATTATGCACCGACTGGATACGCTTGTCATTTCTGCGTAATACCTTTTATGAATTGATCGATTCCATATGTTACAGACAAGCTTGAAGACAGTGAAGTGAGTACAGCCATAGATATGATGTACCAAAATAAACTTCGCATTTGGTGCACATTTATTATTTTATGGGACACATTTAGACATGAAGCCTTCTATTGAATTTATATTCATGAACTCAAGTGCCTGCTTTAGATATTAGGTGAATATGTCCTCAAGTCATTCCTGTGTAGATCACATCATAAATAGACAGTAAGTGTTATCTACTAAAGATACTGTACAGTGAATAAAGCTTGAAGTTTCACACAGATAAATCCGGTTAATGTGTATTACTGTAAACGGGAATATTTTCACGAGCAGAATTTTCTGCGAAACCAGACAATCACGAACTTTTCAGGCATGTTAAATAAGGTTTTTTAAGCTTCATTACATAGTCCTGCACATAAAATGAATGTATTTGCGGGTGTCATAATCGCGGTTAGATGTTGATTCGAAAAATTCACAAAAATTAAACCCTCGCGAAACAGAGATGCCACTGATTTCATTGAAAAAACCTGAAAACGCCATCAATTCTTGAAAGATCTCCAAAAAGGGTCGAAAATATATGAAAATATGTAAATTTGAGATCATAAAAAAACCTGAAATCATGGTATGAGCTTCTAAAAAACCTGATTTCAGGTTAAAACCTGAAAAGTGGCATCTCTGCAAAATAATCCTGTTTACAGTATATCATATGCAGAGACATTTGTTTGCGACACAATGAGACATCAAACAGGGACGTAGTCATACAGGTGTCAAAATTTCTTGAAATGTATAAAACTTTCCTGGAAAATGACACTTTTTTGTTTTCTTCCCTTCTTTCTGCACGGGACAAAATTTACTGAAAACATGACTATTTTAGTGCAATTTCTTGAATTCAAGTATTTTCTGAAATCATTAATCAAACCCAATTCATAATCCTGAACCCGAGTATCTACTGCAGATACAAGTTAGTATATCCTTTAGCCATTCCTGTGTTATTTAAAGCTATTAGCCACTATTCCACATGGATATGAAAATTCATAAAATCTTCCTTGAATCAAGGAAAGACAAGATAGAAACAAAACAAACAAAGACAATTAATCATTTGTTCTTAAAAGATGATTTTCCACCAATGTATTCCTTAGCAAACTGGTGACAGTGTTCCCAATTTCCTAACTTTTCAATTGCAGACCATTTTGGGTTTTTTTTATGACTTTATTATAGTTTAGATATGTTAAATACATCTAAAAGCATGATATCTTTACCAAAATTGTTTAAGAAGATGCAAAACAATTTTAATTTTAAGAATTTAACAATTTATTTCTAGAAACACATCACTTGGTTTTTGTATCACCTGTGACCTTAAAAAAACTGTCTCTTGTACCTTTCAGAATGGTAATGGATACTAGTTAGCAGTTGGAAGAGCTTTCTAATAAATGCAATGAAATCACTAAGTATCATGGAAAGTTCACGCTGATGATCATGGCTAAATGCCTTTAGCAATATCAATAGACAAGTAGTCTTTTGATCAATGGCAAAATTTATATACTGAAATGGACCTGCTTCATATAAATTAGATTTACTATGTATGTGTGTGTGTATAATATCTAGTGTTGCTTGTGTGTGACACATTAAGACATGAAGTCGTCTATTGAATTCTTGTTCCTAAACTCAAGGACCTGCTTTAGTTACGAGACAAACAAGTCCACAGGTCATTCCTGTGTAATACTTATTATCAATAGACTCGAACTGTAGCTGTCTACTTGGGATAGTATGTATGTGTATCATCAACTCAGTGTTTTAGATTTTTTTTATGTGGCACATAATTGTGGCATGAAGCTTTTCATTGAATTCTTATTTCTGCCTAACTCAAATAGCTGGTTAAGTTACATGGTGAAAATACCTGCTAGCCATTCCTGAGTAAAAAGTCTATCTTCTAAATTAGCTCCCTGAAAATCGCATCCAACAATATTCGTTACACAAATATAAATACCATATATTACCTAATAATAATTTATTCCTTATCTTGGTCATTCTCGGTAAAATGTTGCTGGCATAGTCAAATGGTAGTGAGAAAGACGACGAAGAGGTGTTGCCTAGGGTGATAAAATATTGCTTTCATGCTTGATAATGGTATTTCAAATCCACATTTAAGTAATTAAAATTACTTAAATGTGGATTTTAGAAAATGAGATATTTGCTTATTTTCTAATTTATTACTGATTTTATGGGGGGTTTTCCCTTAGAATTACATGATTTTCAATTTTCCTTCTTAAACTTGCCATTTGATATTTTTGTACATTTAACGAATCATGGAAAATGTAATGGAGGTCTTATAACTTGTATGACGAGATGTACAAGTTATATGGGTTTTTAAGAGTTTATAACGTGTATAAACCTCCATTAGCCAGAATTGCACATGAATTTTTCACTTCTGTTTCAGCTCAAAAACCTCTTAAGTTTACACAAATCTATAAGAAAATTTATATTGTTGCAAAATAATTTTGTTACTTTGTAGTTTTTGTTAAAGACATGGTTCTGGATTACCCTAAATGTTCAGTACAAAAACTGAGATAAAAGAACTAGAAGTTGATCGCCAGAGATGCTTGAAGTCTGATTTGTGTTAAAAGTTGCTTTTCATTTCAGCGGTATAGCGGTGGTTACAACCCATCGGTCATACAACATGGTTTTCGAACCGATCAAGTATCACTATTGATTTGTTCCTAGTTTTTCAAGACTTCAATGCACCGATTCCTTAAAGTTGGGCTGGTGATACCCAATTTACACTTGTCAAGTGCAGTCTATGTAAAGTGCTAAATGTGTAAGAAAATGCCATAACAAGTAAAAGGAATGTGTACTTTGAGCTGATGAAATTAAGTCCTGTACTAATACCTCATCACGCTAGCAAGTTTACTTCACCGTGATAGTAACATTGATCGCCATTTTAGCTAGTCTATGAGAACACATATAATAAGATTTCTAAAAGCAAAGTGCCCTTCAACATAATAGCAGCTTGAATTTGTGTCAGATTACAGTTTAACATTTAAGGGGGCTAACTATGATGGAATAAGTTCATTACTTTTTAAAGAAGCTGGCCATGGTAGAATGTGTAAATGAAATGAGTGCGATGTCATACCAAAATGGAAACATTTGACTGTACAATACATTTGAACGTACAAGTTTAAAAATATACAGTGGACACTCATTATGAAGTTGGTGGGAACAAAGAAATTCTTTCTTTATATCGAAACGTTCA
>JXSR01S026414.1:27383-40625 GCA_000969725.1 Ophiothrix spiculata | reverse complement strand
TTTTGAATGGCGCTTGTTTAAGTAATGTATTTGTTTAGAACTGGAGGGGGCGTAAGAGGAGCTTAAAACGGGTCATGTCGAAGCAATACCTATATATTATACATTCAATATGGGCGAGTATACCCAACCCATGAATTGATCAAAAGCATTTATTAAAGAGAGATAGATTGCTTCAGAACAAACATCTACAGAAATTTCATAAAAATAAAAACAAAACAAAACAAAAAGCAATTGCATCAGCTATCTGCGGATATAGGTATAAGTCACATCGTAAACAAGATCAATCTTTATTAGTTAATAAGTATCTTAAGTGAGCTATTTTTGTGTTGCTGAAGGAGAACATTATACGAATATTGTTGATTCTTATAGGATTTTGTTCCCAATTTATGTAACAAAATAAACAATGACGTATAAATATTTTCTAAAGCTATAATGATTACAAATGAGTGCATAGTCATGTTTTTAACCCTCGTCTTACCAGGGTGGGAAGGGGTTGCAACCCCCCTAAGGTTTTTTCCACGCAGCATAAAAACGCAAAAAGCAACCGAACCCAGGCTTTTGGGTAATCTGTTTACATCCTTTACATTCATTTTAATGAAAAAATTAGGGAGGTACCACATGGCTCATTCTCCGATAAACCGTGCAACTTTGGTTAGAGAAATGTTGAAATTTCGACTACTAACATGTCATGAAAAACATACAAAATCATAAACTCTTATGGCTTCTGAAGAAGAAAAAGTACATGGGAGATGTTTTAAAAATACTTGATTTTTAACCATTGTATTCCCTATACCTAATGTTCGTATCTGTCGGTTCGTATCTGTTGGAATCTTTTTTAAAATATTCATTATTGAGAAAATTAGTTTTCTTACAAACTTGATCTTTACACTAATTTAGGAGCTTTCACATACTACACTGTGGTGTAGTATTTTGCTCATAGTGTACCGCGTTTTGTGAGAAGGGAGCAAAATGTGCGGTTCGTATCTGTCGCGACGTGACAGTCACATAGGGTATTTTTGATATTAATATCCTTGTAAATCATACTGTTAATATATAATTCTATATAACATATATGTTATTCAACACTGAAGTTTACTTGATAAACCCAATGCGGAATCATCCATCAACAAATTCATTTTCACACTTTGTTATCGATTTTAGAATCTGCTTCGTATCTGTTTGCAATATTGGCGACATGCTTTAAAAAGCTCGTATGCCATATCAAATACTTAATATAATTAAACTTTATATGTCATTATCAATACCTATTACTGGCTGTTTTAACAGCGTGCATTGCGTTTGATATGCCCGAATATTTTAGGAACGGGGGCACATAAAACATAAAAAGTATGGCTGGCGACATGGGGAAAAGTAACGATTTGGCATTTTCAGATTAATCGTTATCTACTTTCCTGGAATGATAAATTGTTTAGCTTCACATAATATATTATTAATGTGACTGTAATGTATCACCTAAACCACTCAAATCATTTATAATAGGTTTAACAACGTTAAACAAGCAACACGAACATGAGCGACACCAAAACGGCAAAGTTGCACACTTTTTTGGAGAATAAGCCACATAAGGTGGGGTTAGGGTAGGCTGTCAAAGTTGGGGTGTACGGGGGTTGTTACAACCCGGTGACATTTATACATGTATATGACAATTTTAAATCGTCAAGGCTTAAACTTGCAGGGAATGTTAGAATTATCATTTTCCTTCGTTATCTGCAAAAAACCCGATGAAAATCCGTTATTTAGAAAAAAAAATATTTTGGTTGCCATTTTTGCCAAAATTCCGATTGTTCGAACTGAAAGACCTTTATGAAGTCATAATTTCAAAACGCCTTGGCCTATTGTGTGTGATCATGGTATCGATAGCTCTAGTTCAGAGCTGAAAATAGACTGAAAGATTTGTAATACTACCCTTTCCTATACAATATTATCTGGCTCTTCTAAATACTGTACTGGAATTTACCTTAGATTTTTTACTCCGGGAGGGTAGAACTCGGGGGAGGGTAGAACTCTGAATAGAACAGCTGCTTTATATAGTCTGAAGACCAACTGTTATCATTTTAAAATGTACTAACATTTCGTTCAATGTAGATCTAGCATTTTTGGGCCTAAACCTGGTATTTCTCAAACCAAGCATATTTTGAAATTAAAATCAAGCTCCTCAGAGCTAGGTATCGATGGATAGGGGAGGACCATACATGTCTGTTGCTAGCAAAACCAACTTCATAGGTTGCAATCCCGCCCCATGATTAGACATGTTACAAAAAAGGCTTGGCTAGACGAGGGTTGAATCCTATGAAAAGTAGAATATTATTAAAATTCGGGGTTTTTTTACAATGTGTTGATATCCTGTAAATCATGGGTTACATCATGAAAATGTTCCATTTTTAAAGTATACATTTTCTACAAGATGGAACATAGTTCCTTTAATGTTTCATTTTATTGAACATGACTGTGTAAAACTCCCTCGCATTATTCTTGAAGAAAAGTTCCTTGAAAGATTGATACATGTACTTGTTATCAACCTGGTTAAAGCAAGGCAAAACAAACACGAAGTTTTCTCTCGAAGATAATGACCCTTTTCATTTAAAAGAATGTCAAGGTATCTACTTTAAAACTTTAAAAAATTATCTCTTATTACCATTTTGAAGTTGTTTTATATTGAAATTCAAGCACAACATAAATAAAATTTTCAACAGCATAGCTTAAGGGTGACTTTATGATTAACCTCAAACTGTCAGCTATAGTCTCAAGAAGCTCGTATTCTTGCAAAACGACGAAAAGGCATTTAAATATCAGGAGGTATTTTGTGTGTGAATTATTAATTAGTCGTGGAGGCACTGTACAATATACTTTGGGCCATGTGACATGGCAATTCTAAGACATTCTGCAGGATGCTGAGTTACGTACTTTGATGACAAAATACCTTAGAATGGCAATATTCTGAAACGACATTTCTTAAAGATATCAACCTGTGCGTGGTTTTAACAAAGGACACACTCATTTAACTTGCAAACGAGAATATGCTTTTATAGAGCACATACTCTATTATAGCATATTCTCTTTTAGCAAGTTAAATATTGTGTGATTTTAACAAAAGGACACATCGTATATTTAACTTACTAAAGAGAATATGCTATAGAGTATGTGCTCTACATGCATGTGACCAGTGGTTTATAGGGCAAAGCCAATGAAGTTATAGACTTGCTCCCAAGTATTTTTAGAACATTCCATTTCCCAAAACAGGGCCATAAAAAGAACACAATAGCTGTGACAACATTTGTGTGATAATGATTTTAATAGACATTTTTGAATAGAACTCTAACTCAATTCGTTACTCTAATCATAAGTATTTCAGAACTAAATCACTGCCACAAATGGTGTCATCGCTAGACTTGACCCAAAGCATGTTAATTAGCATTATACCACTAAAACAAAGCCCCATATAATCATAAAATACACTGTTATAGATTCCATGATTTCACACCTTATTTTAATGTAAACTTAAATTTTCAATTGGTCCTTCAAGGGGAGGTACTGAACCCAAAATGTGAAAAATGGCTAATTTGACAATGTTTTGCTTTTTTACAATATCAAGTTAGACACAATTTCAGCTTAAATTATTTTGCTTTTTATTTGACATTCAATTCAGATTTTATGGCCATTTCAACGAAAGGAAGTATCGCAAAATGCATTCAAAATATTGTTTCTCCTAAACAAAAAATATGTGTATTGCATTTCCTTTGCATTTATTGTTTTCAGGAGTAAAATCTTAAGAAAATTTGAATAGAATGACAGAAACTTGCAAAATTCACATGTTTTTGTGGCTGAAAGGTTTTATGATACAGAACACTTCTAATGAAGCTAATTATTCATAATTTGCACAATTTACTGTTTTTCGTCGTTTTCGGCATTTTACGCAAAACGTGTTTCTTAGGACTGCGGTCAGTTTAATCGGAAACTGTTCATTTGATTTACATGTGACTTGTTGTTAATCTTTACATAGGCAGATCTAACTCATTATGAAGAGACAAGTTTTTTGGGGGAATGTTGATTAATTTATAAATATACTATATCTTTGATATGGTTTTATTTTATGAAAAATATGATAGACATTTTATTCTTAAAGGATTTCTAAAAGATTCTCGATACCGTTTGAAGGTATTTTGATGCTGTAATTGTAAAAAAGTTGCAAAGATTACGTATACATCGCTAATATTGTCTTGTTTAATGGATTGGCATTACATTATATGAAATGAAACAATGACACACAAAATTTTTAGTCTTTAATTTTATGTGCACACAGGATATGTGATGGATCTATTATTTCCAAAGGCTGTTTTATTTTGTATAAATTATAAATTTCGGGTGTTTCCTTTTTGACACAAACAACACAAATTAGCCATCGTATGGACTTAATGCAATATTTCACTTCTATACATTTATATAGGTAAATTTTAATATGTTCGAAACTTCATGTCCAAAATGCAATACAATCACGTAATTATTATCTCCTTTTAGTTTGTAATGCTGAGTCAAATACTTATTCTAAGTTTTAGTAAGAAGTACACAGATGTTGGTTGTAATACGATAGCTTTACTAATGCAATGATATGAAGAAGTTTCATCTTAGTGCTAATACCAAATATGGCGATGATTCCTTTCTTTAGAATACATAATTATTGCTTCTTTACAAAGGGTTAAGTGTTTTTCTTTATAAAAGCTGTTAACGACTTTTTGAGTCATTGAAGGTCATGGTTTGATGAGCTGAAACCCATCCATGTAACGTGCGGGTTATTAACGTTAATTGCATTTTAGGCCGAATGAAAAAAAAAATAAACATAATTCTCGTCCCGCCCTTTTTAGTTTGGAAAGATTGTCTAAAATTTAATTTGTATTTGTAATTTACCAATTATAATATTTCCAAAATATTCTTCAGAAGGTAAATCGTATTTTGCAACATTTATTATATATCATTTCAGGGGAGTTTTGTTATCACCTTAAAGGGTTCAGCTCTCAAAACAAGATAATGAAAAGATATCTTCCTTTTTCTTTGATTTCATTTCGTATGCTGTGCTATAAGGTTTTTTGGAGCACTTTACCAATAGGAAATAAAATTACCCTTAATGTCCTATTTTAAACTGGACGAGAAACACATATTTATTTTTACTCGGCTTCTAATGAAGGTTCTTAATTCTTGTTAGCTATGTTGTTATCTGATGATAGATTATGGTATTAAAAAGATGAACCTATGGATGATGTTTTCGAATTAAGTATATAAAGGAGGTAAGTACTGTCACATTAGGTGTTTACTACAGAAGCACATCTTCACTGAAATAGAATGTCAATTATCTATTTACAACGCCACTCCTATAGGATCGGCAATAATTGTTTGGGAATAAATGTTTTAGTTTAAGTGTAAGATGTATGTTAGGATTCAAGTATACTATATATGTTTCATGTTGTTTTTTACCCCGGGCATTGTTTAACTTTTCTATATGATAACTATATAGATGAACACCAACATTTTTATTTCAAATTATGCAATGAATATTTAATTCTTCAGTTTACATAAATGGAGTCACAGCCACTAATTTTTTAGATACACATTCCTTTCTGTGGTAATTATTTTGCATGTTTCACTCGTTGAAGATCTGCGGGTTTTTTATGGAAAGGAAATTGTCTTATTTTACAAAATACTATACATTTTACTTGGAATAATAATACAACCGTTTTAAGCTGTAATATTAAAGAAATTGATACTTTTTAATAATGTAAATTTATATTTTATTGAGTTCCAAAGTAACAAGACAATTGATTAAAATATTACGAAGGAATTGTTCAAAAAAGTCAACCATTTGCAGCCAGCAACCAAATGGAAACGTTTCATCTGGTCTGGTCCATATGAAGTAATTGTTCATCGCCCTTCTATGTATCTGTCTAACTTTACCATACGCCTCACTTGGTAGCAAAAAAAATCGACCCACCCCTTCCCGTGCTAATTAGCATAAATAAGCATTTTCGAGGGCGCTCTTCAAATTTGTTTTGCCCATAAAATCGTAACCGAACAATTTGCTTCACATTTTTTTTTCAGGAATGTATTTGTACTTATATACTGCAAATATGAGTCAAATTTTATTTAAACATTCCATTGGGAATTCAAATTTTGGGAGGGGGAATTTTTGACGCGACACTACAAATTAGTTTTTTTGGCCGCCATTTTGAAACGGTTTGTCCGATTTTCATTTTTTTTTTGGTTTAGTTCTTTTGAAGTACCTTACCCGTGACCAGAGTTTCAACGTAAAATTCTGTCGCGAAAACGTGGCAGATCATTAATTGAAATCATTATCGAAGGTCAAAGAAAAGACATGTAAAATGTGCATCTGTTTTAGTTGTAAAATAAGGAAAAAACAACAACTATATTATATCATTTGGCAGAGACAAGGTGATGTATATTATCCTTTCACAACTAAACACCGGTAAGCTTTGCTAAATGATGCTAAAGTGAAACTATTACATCTGTAGTAATTTCATTCACGCTTTAGGGGTGTTCTATGGAATAAACACTGGAATAGATACTGAAATAAAAAACAATATATATCCTATATATTTGTTATTTACATTTGAATACGCCGACACCATTAGCTCCCTTCTGTTAAGTTCTGTAAAATATAAATGCATACAAATCTCTGAAAATTCACATTTGACCTTATAGTTTTACTTTTTAAGACATTGTTAGATATTTTGTTTAGTATATAGTTGCAAATGGGAGCTCATGGAGTTTGTGTTTTATTGTACTGGCTGTTTAAATATAGCAACTATTTACTTATAACAATTATCTAACAATGTCTAATAAAGTTAACTGCAAGGTCAAATATGACACTATGATTAGGATATTGACATGGAAATGCTATTTTAGTGATGTAAAAGCATTTTGAGATATTTGTATGCATTTATATTTTAAAAGTATAATTAACAGAAGGGAGCTATGATTGGTGTTGAAGTTTCCTTACACTGGCGTATTCATTTGTCTAAAAACAATCTAGCAGTAATATGTTTGGTTGAATTCGTATAACATATTCCTTGGAAATATATAGTACCGTATGCAATTTCTGTATGTAGTAGAAAATAATCTAGTATATTCGGAGTGAATATGAAGAAAAAAAACCCCTACATGTATAATTATCAGAGGGATGGTAAAGTTAAAGGGTGACTAAATGATTTACCTGAAATAGTTAACTATAGGGTCAATAAGCTCGTTACGACGGGAACAAAAATAACTGCAGGAGGTTTTCGTAAATTATTAATTCGTCCCGCAGGTAATGAACAATATACTATTAGCCATATAACAAAGAGATACTAAGACACGTAGATGTAGATGCTAAAGTGTCTATTTTCTAACAAAGCCTCAAGTGGTATTATATTTCAAAGCATTTGCGTGCTCAAATGTGACTGATATTAATATTTCGTGAAACCTTAATACTCAACCAATTTTGCCGAGTTTTTTTTTGTTGTTGTTGCTTATTCTAAGTTTACTGCAGTGTACAAATTGAGCATTTTTATTAAGCTTGAAATGGAAGTTATAGGTAAAGGAAGAGAAGGTAAAAAAAGATCTTGCACTTTAATGTGAGTAAGTGTTCCATCCCTGGCCTGGGTATTGAAGAAAAACCAGAATGTTGTTTGCCTTCAGAGAGTTTGGTAACGAGAGTTAGAATGCTTGAAAATGTATCCACAAAAATTTGGATCCCTGCGAAAACAAGTAAAAGTCACATGATAAACAAGATCAATATTTATTACTTCATAAATGTCCTAGTGAGCTATTTTTATAACGTTTAAACAGCATATGATATACTCAATTTATTCTGATAGGATTTGGTTAACAGAAGCTAACAGAGGCTACAAAAATTATTCCTAAAATAGATCAAATGACGTAGGAACGTATTCTAATGCTATGATGATTGCAAGGAAGGATTTGTTTTCAAATCCAATAAAAATAATATAATGCATTTTTCGTTCGTTACATTTTATATAGAATACTTTTTGCTAACCTCGTCTCGTTTACGGTGTAGATTATTTAGAGCCTGTGATGTTATATGCTCACGGGATTTGTGATGGAGTAATATTATATCTTTCATTATGTTCCGTATCTTGTCTGAAAGCTGTGCAATTTTGTAAAAAGATAGATTTGTTTTATAATTATTGAAACGTCATATGGTTGTAAAGGTAAATGCTAGAAAAAATAATTAGCTAATTTAACTACATTTAGGAGTAAAAGCTCGCATGAATTTGGTTGGTATGGATGTGGTGTGTAATGTACCCACCATGTGCATCAGAATTTGTCATAACTTTTCAACAATCAAATGAAATGTCATATTTTGGTACGATTGTAAATCAATTGAGAATCATACCCAAAATAAAGGAATTGATTAAACTCTACAATACAAATATGTATTACCAGAGTGGAGTTAAGTATGGATGAGGTTTGTACGACGTTATGCAAATTGGCCCCACATTGTAAAACATGACCACATAGAGCGCAACATTTATGTTTTGGTCTTATTCAAAATCACTTTTGTTCATCAAAATCACAAGATGATACGGATGACTTGTCAGTTCTTATACCTTTTTCTCCGAAGGGGTGGGGTTGCAACCCCCTCCCCCTCAAGGGTTTTCTCCCGCTTCATAAAAACGCAAAAGCAACCGGCCACAGGCATTTTAGATTTGAGTAATCTCTTTTACATCCTTTGTGGTCATTTTGATGAAAAAAATAGGGGGTACCATGTAAGGTGGGGTTAGGGTAGGCCGTCAAAGTTGGGGTGTAGGGGGGGGGGATGGTGAAATCCCAGAAATGTTTAAGTCGCCATTTTGAAAAAATGTATGCACGCTATAATATTCAAACTTACAAGACATGTAATTAGCAAAAAACTGGAAGAAAATCCGTTATTTAGAACGTTTACAGCAAAATTTTGATTTTGGTGGCCATAATGCAATTTTGCCTGATTTTCCAATCCGAAAGTACTCTGTGACGTCATAATTACGTAACGCCTTGACCGATTCTGATGATCTTGGTATCGCTGGATAGAAGAGGATCATACCAAGTTCATAGGTGGTTCCGTTCTAAAATATTCTTCGGAGGACGTGTTACAAAAAATAGCTTAGGAGAATAAGGGTTAATTCAGCACTTCAATTTTGTGAGTGAATTTCATAGAAAATATCCCATTGGAAGGTAGTTTTATTGTGACAAACGTCAATCTTCGTGATATTTAGATTTGTATTCAGCCATGTGTATGTCAACCAGGTTTACAATCGACCTAAGCTTTTAGGTCGGGAAGATTGCTTTTATTTTTTCATTTGTACAACGCCTTTGTATATATTAATTGAATTACATTAAAATCACTTTTGTGTTAAATACGTAACTTGTTGCTAAACTTCTTCCATATCAAAATGCTGATATTAACCAACATTTATCATGCATGCATACATTTACATAGGTAAAATATACTCTTAAATTTCAGTATGTCCAAAGCTTGCAAATGTATTATGTAATAATAGGTTGGAACAATAGAGCTTTGCAATATCAAATAATTGTCAGTTTTTGAGTTTTTAACAAAAATGGTACCTGTATAAGACACGCATTTATTACTTTTTTCACAAAGTAGTAAGCAAGCTCGTTTGAAACAATTGTAGTATATTTTCCCATTTTTATTGTGGTTCGTCGCTTTGTATAAAATCAAGGTGTTAAGATCTTAATGATAACAATTGTAAACGCAAATTGAAATACGTATGCTTACAATTTTGATGAATTGCACTACCGACATAACTATCTATTTTTGTTGATAACGAAAAGAAATAATAATGCTTTGTTATCAACTTTTATAGACATCTAGACGAATAGTCATATATTAATATGAATATATGAATATGACGTGTGAATGCTCCAACTGTTTTAGTTTTCGCATGTAACAATTTATTTGGGACAGATGGTACTTATTTTAAGTACAAGTAGATTGAAATGCACTAGCTTTATTCTAACCAATAATAAAAGGAAGTTTCATCTTAATGCTAACACCAAATATTGCGATGATTCCGGTCTTTTGAATACACAATTGCTTCTTTGAATAGTTAAGTGTCTTTCTTAATAAAAAGTGCCTCCTTTATAAAAGCTGTTGATGACTTTAAGTGTCACTCAAGGATCAAGGTCGTGTAGATATAAGTTAAAACCATTCATGCACGTGCAGAATATTAACGTTAATTGCATTGAAATTGAAGGTTTCTGAGTTCTACTTAGCGCGAAGGTATCTGATGATAGATTATAGCATTGAAAAGATGAAGTCAGGGATGATGTTTTATATTTGTGTATGTGAAGGAGGAATATTAGACTATCATATTATTAGCTGCTTGCTTGCTATAAAAACGCATTTTCACTGTAATAGGCATGTCAATTATCGGTTTACAAAGCAACTTAATGTCTGTGTATAATTGTCAGTGATGGATGCTCTTGTTTAAGATTAAGTATAAGGATAATATAAGGTAAGAATATTCATATGTTTTGTCATACAAATACTCCCGTCAACACTTACAGAAGCAGAACTTGTTGTATTGCTCCATGCATTAATGGGTGAAAGGCTTACGGTTTTATAGTTAATAGTTAATAAAGCAATAATTATTATATTCATCAATTTGAAACTGAATGAAAACATAAATTTAAATTGTCAGGCTTTAGACAACGATATTAAACTCAACTTTCTATGACTCCTGTCAATGTCCGTGATATTGGTTACTGGCATTTTATATTTAGTCATTGATTTGGGTTTATTGCAGAAAATTGAGTCTTTAGAAACTATGGTTATACAAACAACAAGTCGCGCAATTTTAGCGCATTTTTGTTCCTTTGTATGACCTTGTTATAGCGAATATATAAACAGTGTTGTATTGTACTGTGTGTGGCGTCAGATAATACATATGCATTGTGATTAGTGTTGTTTTCACCGATATTTTCTAAATGCACTAACTTAAAAAAAAACAATTGAAGAGAATATTTAAAGCCTTTTGGATATTCTCATAATATATACACTATTTTGTATACATACCGATCAAAAATTCACCAAATAACACGAGTATAAATGTTCAACATTTTTCTGTGTAACTGCATGATCTACCTCTATCGCGAGCCTTTCTGAATAAAAAAAACCAGACTAGTTGAAAGAGCATATATATATTCTGATTGGTTCATTTTTTTTTTTCAAACTTTTTGAGATTTTGGTACCAAAATGTTGCTCATGTATTTCTCATAACCCATGTGAATTTTCTAAGCTTAGTTATGTTCCGTTTTGGAGGTATACCGTATGTGAATATGTGTCGAATAATGGTAACCATGATTAATTTTACACATTATTGCCCATAAAATCAAAACGGTTTGACCAATTAAGCTGGAATTTGGAACTTGAACCTCTTTAGTGGTCATCATTCATATGAAACCAAAAACGAAATTTTCAAAAAATACATTCTCTTTGAAATCTAAATCTATCCCTAAGATTGCTTTGAATATGTAAGTTATCACAATGTATACCAGGAAATGAATATTTTCCTCCCCCCCCTCCGATCTGGTAATCAACCGAACTCCCAAAAATATGAGAACTGGACTGAAAGGGTAGGAAAAAGCCCCGCAAGAAAAAATAACAATCGGTGGGTAATTTTTGATAAAGATAGGGTAAATATCAGAATGTCATATTTAACAGGATGAATGTGTTTATGGATCCCGTTCACATTTCTTTTTGTTCCCACCAAAATTTTGTCAGGGGGCATTCTACCCCCAACATCCCTCACCCATACCTGGCCGAGCAGTAAGAGCACGTTTCTCGTAACTGTATGTTGTGGGTTCAAGCCCCGGGCCCGGCAGTTTACGTCTCCTTGTTTCCTTGGGCATGACATTTTACTCTAATTGCTCCGTGGTTCGGAAGTCACGTTAAGCCGTTGGTCCCCTTTGAGAATGCTCCTTCTTGAGGCGCTGCGTACAGTGTATACCTGGTGAGTCTTAAGTTACTCTGCGCTACCTCTAACAGCTTTATCTTGTAACGTTACGTTTTTGCGCATTCGCGCTGTTCACTAATACCTACATCCCGGATCCAAAAGGACCCCCTGTTATGCACTAGATTTATTGCTCTTTAACTTCAATACAACATTTTTGTCAAATTCCGAATCACCAGTGTAGTAAAATTAGCCAATGATTCTCAGTTAACTTCCAAGGATGTGACATGGTTGATTTAATTCTCTTTCAATAAAATACAAAATTAAACATCAACAGAAGTCAAAACTTCAAAACTTCAGCTTTAAAGGAAATGAAATTGCATTTATATGAGTGATTCATATTCGACCATCCCCTCAAGTATATATTTGATATCAATCGGTCTCGTCTTTATATACTGTAAACTGTGTCACCGACATTGTCAAATCTACTAGAGGGAAGTGTGTAACGGAACTTGATAAAAGAAGCCATGTAACCCAGCCACTGGCCGTATTCAAGTCCACCCACAACAGTAAAATGCAATGCACTATATGATAATGTATTTGGCAATGAATACAATGATTATATTCATGTCATGTCATCTACATTTTGTAGATATGTGTAACGGAACTTGATAAAAGAAGCCATGTAACCCAGCCACTGGCCGTATTCAAGTCCACCCACAACAGTAAAATGCAATGCACTATATGATGATGTATTTGGCAATGAATACAATGATTATATTCATGTCATGTCATCTACATTTTGTAGTTTTTGTTCACATCATAATATGTGTCCCACTAATGCGAAATGCACCGATGCATTAAAACAGTACTGAATTCTTATGTTTTCTAAATACATACGTTTGTAAAAAACATGGTTGATATATTTTGTTGGTTCATTTTATATATTAAACGACTTTTTTAGATATTTTAAAGACTATATATAAAATTGAAGTGTTTTCTTTTTTTCATATCAAAATAGTAGTACGTATTATAACTTTCCTTAAATGGAATTCTTTTTGATCAAATCCTTAAAATGACTGATACAACTACTTTAACATGAACACTTGTATGTAAAACCAAACCCGTAGTTTACGTGAAAAAATAATCATAACGTTCCATGTACAAATAAACTATTTATTTTGTTTTCAAATTAACCACAGTTAATATGATAATTCATTAGTGTAATGCAATGACATATATATTATGCCATAAAATTGTA
>JXSR01S026413.1:109926-121704 GCA_000969725.1 Ophiothrix spiculata | reverse complement strand
GGCGAATTGAGTGATGCCAGTATATCCATAACCAGCTCTATCCAACAAAATCCAACAAGCAAAAATCAAGAAATTAACCCAAGTCTGAATAGTCACAAGCGGAGGGGATGTAGGTCTATAATTTAGGGCACAGACGTATTACTAGGAGAGGCCATATTCGGTGGCTTATCATAGACTCACCAGGTATAACACTGTATGCAGCACACCACAAAGGAGCATTTACATAGTAAAGTTTCTTGCCCAAGGAGACATGGTCCGATAGCTGCACTGATCAGCAGCATGTATTAAAAAGTCATAGAAAAATTGAATGTGAGAATCACAAAAAAAAACCAACATTAACAGATGTGATCATTGTACAATTTAGTCATGTACGGCAGAGGACTTTGTTGCCGATAACGCACTGTCCTAAATCATTTTCAGTAGTCATGCTTCCATTTAATATGGTTTATGCTATGTAAATGTAAGTATGAACCTTTCACCAGCCTGCCTTTCACTAAAGGTTTGTAATATCAGCATTGGAGCTCATTGGCATGCCGAGGATTTTTCCTTGCTAAAAGGAATCTGCTGATTTTGAGGGAGACTGGGAGGTAATAATCATTAAAAACAGGTTTTTACATAATTTTTACAAATTTGCGAGGGGCTTCAGCCCCCAAAGCCACCCCCTGGACACGCCAATGATCAGTCAAAATTTATGCCATGAGGACAGAGTGAGGTGACTTGAAGGGGAACACATTACAGCCAGAAGTAGCTTTTACAAAAACCATACACCACAAAATTCAAGATTTGAAGTTAGAAATTCTGCAAATTTGGCTTTAGCCCATTTGGAGGCATTTTTAACCATTTCATTGGTTTTCCAGATTTTGTAGCTATTTCAAGGAAAGTTAAATCTTTATTTCCAAACACATTGAAGTGCAACAATAGACACTTTAGTGCAATTTATGTTCATGGGAACATAGACTGGGGCATTGCTCCGTGGTCGGACAGTCACGTAAAGCCGTGGGTCCCCTGTACGAATAGACTCCTTCATGGGGTATGCATGTTATGCAAGTACTTGTATCGTTGATTGATTGATTGATTGATTGATTGATTTCAATTCTTGAACTGACAATGTCCCCTTGACTGCACATACAATAAACATTAAATATTGTATTGATTGAAGATAATAAACACTATGTCAAGTTTTCAGACCTATATAGGCCTGTCGACATGTCATGACTCTCACCTGCTGCACCACATTGATCCTATGGTATCTAATTAAATGTACACATGGATGATAGCATCCAACCTGCCCTGCTTTCTTGACCTATATGTACACATCCCAGAAGCATTTTAAATTTTTAATTGATTTGGTGACCTCATTTTGTTTTTGTTTTTTTTCTAAAAATCAATCAATTTACAGGGGAAAATGTATTTTTTTCTTCAAAGTCGTCTTTTCCTTTTCCATTTGTATACAGTCTTGAGGGGAGTATGTCCATGCGGTAAAAGCATGGGACTTATACAAAGGTTTTCAGTTCAAGCCCTAGTCGAACCACTTCTTGTTTTTCTTTGCAAGAAAGTTACTCTAAATGCTCTGTGGTTCAGAAGTCACTGGTCACTTTCATTTTTGACTCCCAAATTGGGGTGTTGGAAGTATC
Organism: Ophiothrix spiculata; assembly: GCA_000969725.1. NCBI lineage: Eukaryota > Metazoa > Echinodermata > Ophiuroidea > Amphilepidida > Ophiotrichidae > Ophiothrix > Ophiothrix spiculata. The sequence goes on along the minus strand of JXSR01S026413.1, from coordinate 120,070 downwards.
TGATCTAGATCATGCAGTGATAGCATTTTGTTTTGGTTTTTTGCCAAGAAGTTCATTCCAATAATTCCACAGTCAATCATTAGTAGCTATAGGTGAAGCCGTTGCTTTGTCTCCTACCTCAGGTAGATCATACAGGTAGCAGAAGGCAACATACATAGAAGACCATTAGCTGATTTGCATAAGAACTTACAATATGTCAAAAGTATTTGGTTTGAACGAGTATTAAGTGGTTCATAGAGGAATCGTAATTGAGGGCATTCATCCCTAGAAAATGTTGTATTTGACCTTTAACCTCCTATCCCAATATTGCCTCTTGTAGATATCACCAAAGTTTGCTCAGCAAGCCTCAAGATTCCAATCCTCAGATACCCATTGACATTGCCAGTCATATGGAAACCATCAGGTAGGAAAGATTGCTTGAGGCAGAGGAAATGATTTTCTCCCATTTCACCCTGAATATGAACTGCACAATTTGAGACTTTTGCTGCCACTCCTCTTCTACCAGATACTATTAAACAATGTGGCAACTTTGTGGTCAGAAATGTCTTGTGTTAATGGTGCAATTCATGATTATGATGTGACAAAAACCTCACCTATTTTCTAGCTAAATAAAAAGAAGAGTACAACAAAAAGGTATGCTGAAAATTTCACTTGATTCCGACCATTCGTTTTCAAGTTACAAGCTTTTCAGTATTTTAAAAATCTCCATAGGCTACTGTGTTGTAATTACTGGCAGGGCCCCGACAATAATTAGAAAATTACACATTTTCTCACTTTTCTAGAAAATGCTGTGAAATTTGAAAGAATGGTTTGGGGATTGTAACATATACCAGACAAGGATTCTTTTTAGCTAAGAAACTAAATTTCGATAGAGGTGACCTTGAGACTGAAAAAATTGATAATGAATTGCCCCTTTAAGATGTACACTAGCATTTCCACAGGGTCAGTTCCTGGAAGCATTAAGCATTTTAGCCTACTTTTTTTTAAATAAATACTTGTTTGTTTTACTTTTAGAGTATTTTCAGGCATGATTTCTAAATTTTTGTTCAAAAATGCAGTTTCGAACATACCTCAAAAATTGCGGAATTTACACAACACAGAAAATTTGATTCTTCAGGTATGCTGTAAGGTTGACTACTTTGCCATTAGAAAGTAGGACCTGTAGTCACATGGTAGGCCATGATCTGCTCCCGGCTCTGCTTTTCCTGGGGTTGGGGTGGGAGTGGAACTCGAAAGTGCAGTTCGTGTGGTCTAGTGGAACAGAGCAGGACTGCGAATCAGTAGGTTGTGAGTTCGAGCCCCGCTACGGCCAATGGGTTATGTCCTTGGGCAAGACATTTAATCCTAATTGCCTCTTTGACCCAAGCGTTATCATGGGTAGTTACTAGGAATATTCTCAATAGGCGCTGTGATTGTAAGGCAGCCGCGTAAGTTGGTTATATTCTATTGGTAACGGAATAAATGTAAAGCGCTTTGATCAATTCTGGAAAAGTGCTATATAAGCACCGACATTTATTTTATTTATTTAAGTGACGGACAAGTGCTAACCACAACTGAGCATTCAGTGTAGAAAGGGGGGTTATTCAGTGTGGAAGTAAAAATACAGGTCTTGATTGCAAAGATGGATGAATGGTTAATAGTTCACACTGAAATCTATGGCCCTTGGCTTAAATCCAGGCACTGAAATAAGAATACCTGTTTTTCAGTTAATGCTTAGGCCTCTTTGGATTGTAAATAAGGCAAAAATGAGATATATTAGGTCCAGTATAGAAAACAAATGATCACTAAGGATAAGACTTCGAAATAATAAGGCATTGGTGTAGAGGGTGTAAAAAAAACCCAGGGTTATTGGGTGTCAGCTTAGCGATAAAAAGGGTGTCCATTGAGTAGCAGTTACTATCCACCGATATATGGGAGTGCCCATCCCCCCGTTTTTTATGAAAAGTACATGCATATGTTCTTCTTACTCATTTGTGTTCATCAATACAACACCCCACGCAGTCAAAATACACAAGATGATGACACGTCTGGGCTGATAATTGAAAACCTGCGACCAATTTTCTCGGGGAAGTCAGGTTTGGTCAACCCCAGCTTTGCTTTTCTGTATATTTAGCCTTAAGGTAATGCTACTACTTATGTTTTTACACAACTTGCAAATCCTTAACGGCTTACATGCCTGTTCAAGTGGGGGCAGGGTTTTCCTGATGTAAAACCTGTAGCAAAATACGCTTTGTTTTGATTGATTAGGCCGTGTAAACTGTTGTAGTCCGCAAGGTGACAATGTGTGTTTTCAAAGAGGAAATTTGCGATTATTATCAGACCAGGATTGGTAGTGGCATTAAGGTTGATTTAGGAAAGATTTGAAGCAAAGGAAAGCTGAATTAGCTCATGATTGGTGCAATATCAACCAACACTGTAATCCTATGGTACAGCTGTACATACAAATGAAGGGTGGGCTGACTGCCTCGCGGTTTCCTCTTGTTAGATGTAACATGCCTTGATGGAATAGATGTCAGCTACCGATCTTGACTGGTAGAGAAGCAGGCTGATAATGTGAGAACAAATCTGACATGATCATAAATAAGTTGGAATGGATTTTTGTGATTAAACTGTGATCTCAGGGCATTCAGTGTTAATTACAATGGTACCTAGGGTGGAATTCCAGGGGTAGAATGTAGGAGAAGATTAACCTTTTTTTAGCTCAATTTTTCAATGAGAATTGATTCAATTTTTTTTTCTTGATTTCCATCATTTAGTCTTTAGCTTTTAACAGATTTGAATCAAGATTTAGGAACATATCCAGGTCAGTTTGGGGAAAGGTCTTAATTCCTTTACAGTGTATGAATTCCTTTACTGTACTGTAAAGGAATTCATTCTTTCTTAACTTTGAATCGAGTTTTGGAGCAATCTGTGAACATAAAATAGCTTGAGTTTGATATAGAACTCCACTGTAAGTATAAAAAAGTGGTTTTTTTCATGGTATGTCATTTTATTTCTCGTACATGTAGATTTTGATAGCCCTGTTGTAACACGGAAAAAATCCTGTACTGAAATCAAGCGCGACCACTGTCGTCTGGTAAAAATCGGATGATTTATATACTTTGTACAAGTCCTCAAGGTGCACAAGCGCCCTCTAAGTATTTATTCAGAGTCTGTCAATATGCATCGTACAACGCCCATCGATGCGCAGACTTTTACATGCGCTATTCCTTTTGTATAGCGTGTGTAAAGACTGTGCATCGATGGACATCGATCGATGCATATCGAAAGACTCTGAATAAACCATAAGGGTGAAAACATAGTTCTTTTGAACTACCAAATATTTGGGGCAACAAGTCTTTGTTATCTTATAAATCTGATATATAGTTCCAATGTATTTTCTATTAATAACGGAGGCTTGCAGTGATGAAAAATCAATGCTACCACATTGAGGAGTATTTGGTGAAAATGTTTGGTGATTTACAACACCAATTATCCGTTATTTATCAGAACATGCATTGGAATTATATTACTAGATTATCAGTTAACAAAGACTTGTTACACAAAATATTTGGTAACTCAAAAAGAACTATAATTTTAGCCTAATACACCGTGATGTTTGATGACCATGTTGGTTGCATTGGTTCTATGTTAATTCCAGGGCCAACCATCATATGTCCAGTTCACTGGCAAAATCAAACACATCAAGTTGAAAGTGAATAAAAAATGAAACAGTACTACCCTGACAGGATTTAAACCTGGACCTTTTGATTTCCATTTTTTGTACACTGGCAAGCCAGGATTTTCCCTTTGTGTGGTAAAAATCATTAAAAACAGGCTGATTTTACATGATTTTTACGATTTTGCGGGGATCAGCACCCTAAAGCCACCCCTGGGCACGCCAATTATATTCCTCATCCTATCATAATAATGAAATGCAAGGAATATGAGGAATAGAGAAAATTTCTAACCAGAATAACCAATGTTGCAGTTATCGTTTTAAACATTTCTGTAAGCATGTAATTCCCACAAATCTACAGGTTTTAAAGTTAACTTTTCTCAACTTACCAAGCATTCATCACCACTTCACTAATGCCACTGCCTTCATCCAAATCTGGCCCTTAGCCTTTCTAATGTGAAGATGTATAAACATGAAACTGACAGATCCCTTAACACTTCAAGATTATCTGGAAGGGTGTGAACATGTACTCATCAGGGATGGGAGAGGGTGGGATGTATTTGTATGGGCCAAATCATAGTCAGCCTCCAAACAACATTTTTCCTACCAAACATTTGGTCGTGACGTCACCAAATATTTGCCATCGAACTTAAACTATGAACGGGTAGCAAACATCTGGTCCAATGTAGGCCTATATGGCAATTCAATAACATGTGCAATCTAGCACAAAATTTTGTTTGGTCATAACTCGGTGTCAAAGTTATTTTGTTAGGAGTCACTCATCATTTTGACGTCACGACCAAATGTTTGGTAGGAAAAATGTTGTTTGGAGGCTGACTATGATTAGGCCCTATAAGAAGCGAGTTTGAGAGAAACAATGCATCCTGGACCCAGACTAGGTACGTCACATAACCCTAACATTGGGCCATTGGTTATGTTCTTGAGCAAGATGTAATTTATTTCTCTTCTCCCTGAAGTTTGTCATAGCAAGTTAAAGTATGAAAGGTACTTTTTTTTGCCTCTTAAGGTTTTTGGTATAACCCTAACAAACCATAATCCTGTCGTATTCTAACACACATGCCTAAAGTGGGTGACTTGTTATACCTAGACATTGGATCAAGATGTGAGAGGTCCTGGGTTCACATCCAGGTGGACAGCCATAAGTTTCTGACATCTAATAACTAACTTATATAAAGAGTTAATGTTATACCCTGGATCCAGATCCTACTATAGCAGTAGTGGCACCATTTTTTTTTTTTTTAGGTTGAAAAGGCAATGGGGAGGGGTAAGCAAAGACGTTGTTACTCAGCTACTTACCAAATAAATACACATGAACTTATAGGCTTTAGACTTTTTTTAACACACTCAATAACCTCAGTTTTTTTTTCATAATTTAAACTTAAAATTTCCATTTGAAAAGGTTTTTCCCTTTTCAGGACTTTTTTTTGCCAAATTTGCAGGGGATGGATTTCTTTCTTCTTGTTTTTTTTTTTTTTTTGAGGAGGGGATCCACCATTGGCTATAAGACATTGAACATGATAATGCTACTCCCTCCTTCTGGAACTTGTATCCCTCACTCTTAGAGATGCATGTGACTCAGTTGGAAAGGTGATGAAAAATGATAATCTTATGTACACAGAATCTTGATTCATTTTGTTATTATTGTGTGGAGAAAAAGAGCAATGTCTTTACAACTGTAGCAGCTAGATATTTCAGTGTTTGAGGATGATGATAGGTGATGTAAATCAGACCCAAAGTCACGATTTTCAAAAAGTGGACTTTTTGAGGTAAAATTTTGGTTTTAGTCAACCCTAAACTAATTTCAGTGGTTTTGAGAAAGTGACAAGTACTGAAACAAAATGTTTTCAATGTTTTTGTAGTATAAAATTAACATAATGATGGTGTTTTTTGGTTTTGTACTTTGTGGACCTTTTTGGTACATTGTTGAATTTGGGTGGTACAAACCCCATTGCACCTACCTCCCCCACCCAACAGCCCCCCTAAATATGGAACAACATCAGTTGACAAATAAGAAGTCAGGATTTTTTTTCTGTGACATCAGTACATATACCATATCCCAGAAAGTCACTAGAATTACGCCACTGCCTAATCGGTTTGCATGAAAGTTGGCATTTAAGTTATCTTTACTCATTCTCCCAAAAGTAAAGAGGACCTATATCGTATCAATTATCATTGTGAACATCATCACTTCTTGCAATGTGAGCTCAGGACTTAACCTTGTAAATAAATGAGATAATAGCGACTCCAAGTGGCTCTTGTATCAACTATTACTAACCTGCCCTCTGCTCTTAGTTAAATGGATACACAAATGTTAATGTAGTATTGACAACTCGCAAGCTTTCTAGTCATTAGCTATCAAGAAGGACCACTGCAACGAGGCAATGCCAAGCAGGGAGGGCCGCAATCTCCTTGTTTAAGTCTTCGGCCTCACACCCATGGTCCTTTTGAATGGATTATTAGCAGAATACCATTCAGTTCAATTAAATATGAATGCCAGCATGTTCTAGAGCAGGGGTTCTCAACTAGTCCTTACATAGCACTACATAAATGAAAATATTGTAGGGGAAAGCGCCAAACTTGCCTATTTCTCTGATATTCCCAATGTATTTTTTTTTATCGACTGACTGTCAAAGTGCCAATCAGTATTATTTTGTCAAAGCGCCACATTTGGCGCACACGCCGGTATTTGAGCATCCCTGTTTTAGAGAGTGCTTCAATAAGGTTGACCAGAACAGTCACCAGTTTGCCTATATAACAACCACCATTTGGTATCTGGTAATTGGACAATACAGAACATTGTGACTATCGACTAAATCTTTCTGCTAAGTACTTGCATAAATAGGCATAGATGGTCAAAAACCCTAGTCGCACTAGCTTGCAACCCTCACCTATATAGTTCACTAACTTAGGCTCTACATAGAACAGTGATCTATATAAAGCCGCTGACAGCCGAACCGAACCTGGCGGGCCTCTCTTGTCAGTAAACCAAATCAGTCGAGCCCGATTGTAGTGCTACAAAAACCCATGAATATCTGCTTGCTGGATTCTTACAGAGTGACTGGGGCTTTTCATGTTGTATTTTCAGTATTTAGATAACTCCTAATACACCGATTTCATCAATAGAAACTAACCTATGACATACTTCAATTAGTGAAGGACTTATATAAATTGTACCCAAAGTGGAAAGAAAACATCAGCATTCTTATCACATACTGATACATTAGTTAGCTATGTGATACTTTGATTAGTTGGAAGTCATTGCATTAGAATAATAAGGGCAAATAAAGGAGCTTGGTCCGATTTTTCAATTAGTTTTCAGTGTCATATGAAAGATGACCACTAGGTTTTAATTTCAAATTTCAGCTGAATGGGTCAAACCATTTTGGTTTTATGGGCAATTTTATATTTTAGAGCTGTGTATATGTTACTGTGTAAAATTAATTATGGTTACGGTAATTAGACACATTTTCATATATAACGTTTCAGCTGTGAAATTTTAAATCGGTTATGAGAAAAATATGAGTAATATTTTGGTTCCAATAAAATCTCAAAAAGTTTGAAAAAAATGTTAAAACAATCGGACCATGCTCCTTTAAAACAAATCATACTTTGCAAAACTATGAGAAGGGACCTTCTATTATTTATTTTGTACTGAAAAACTGATATGCTTAAGGTGGATCGAAAGGATGTTTCTGGAAATTAGAAACTGCATTTAGAGGCACTTGATTACATTGAACAAGTAAAGCTTAAAACACTGAGCAAAATGTTTTTTGTTTGAAGGAAATCGGACATACTGTTTCCAAGATATGCTTAATTTTAATTTCTTTGCTTTCTATCATTTTTGCCAATATATTGATAAAGTTAATGAGTAACATTGGCTCGGTATCACTCTAGCAATGAAGAGCTGTTGCAAAATTGACAAATGTTATACCATATCACCAATAGCGCAGGGGAGGGGTGTTCTGTAATATTTTGTAAAAAAGTTTCTTTAACTTTGTTTGAAAACCGGTTGTTTGGAGTTAAACTTACAAAATAGACTTATGAACAGAATGTACTTAACATGGGGGTCTGGAGAGCGGCAGACAAGGTGTTAAAAGGGGGTCTTGGGTGCCATTCATTTAGTAAATGACTGTTTCTGTCATTCATTTAGTAAATACGGAATACCACAATAGACTTTTCATAGATGGCAGTCAGTCAATTAATGACCGTAATTAAAAACTTTTCTATGTAAGTGCAGACCTCGGGCTGATTTAATGTATGCCTGGATTTCTCACATTGACTTAATGTGCCTGGCTTGTAAATTAGATGGGTGGGGAATTCCGCAAAAAAGAAAACAAAATGTACGACAAAGATCAAATTTAGAAATTCCAGCAAATGCATCTGAGTACTGTTTATTACCTGTTGAATCATGGTTCTCATATGACAAAATCTGAGAATGTGCGACAAACAACATCACATAAGTAATGATATCATGATGCGTAATGGGCAAGGTGTCAACACATCCAGCAAGATGGTGCCCTATTTGGGATACCTTGAGGCTCCATAGATCCACCTACACCATGGTATACATACCGAAATGTATGGTAGTGGTCGCGCCACTGACAAAATTGTTCTAAGATAAATGAACCGTACATCCAGGTTGGATTCCCTCGGTAGCATTTGTGCTGAAAGAGAGAGCTCTTTGGGGATGAACAAACAGAGATTAATCAAATGCACATTATTTTGAATAAGGCTTAGTCGTCTTGTTTTACTGATAGAAATCTGTTGAAAAGCAAATTGGGAGGGTGTAGTGGTAGTGGACGGCATTCCCCTACAATCCTCTACCCTATTACCAAAGGTTTTTATTGTGAACTTTAATAGACAGAGCAAGAAATCAAGAGAAGGGAAAATTGAAAATGACTGATCAAAGATTCAAAAATGAGAATTAGGGGGAAGAAAAGGTGTATTAAAGTTTTAAGAAATAGGCAGTGAAAACTGAAGAAGGCATTCAAGTTTAAGTTTATTTTTCCTGTTTAGATGCTATTTTTTTGAGCCATGAAAGATCAAATATGTTAGTACCTTACTGTTGTTATTAGCAATCGGAATGATCCAGTTGATTTAGTGATGATCAGCACATATAGCTCACAAACCTCAATTTCAGTGAAAAGGATACAGGGAAAATTGGTCTGTAACATTCTAGCAAAAAATTGGGCAATGTTGACTGACTGTAGGTATATATTACAATATTTGGCCCATAAATTCTAAATTTTTAAAACCTTTGTACGACTACATTGCAGACATAAACTCTCCTAAATTATTCTGTCTGTAGACAGAGCCAATAAAATATCATTCATAAAAACTGAAATTGAAGGCTTGGATCATAATTAAAAACTTATTATATTTTCTTTTGATTTCACTCTAAAATTATCAAAGGGAACATTTGCATTTAATTGTATCATGACTGAGAGCGGCAAATTGTGCTTGAGGGGCTGGGGTTGGGCCAGCCTATACTCCTTGAGGTGCCATTTTAGGGTTGAGATCAGGGTGGGATTCGATCATAGAATGTTTGAAGTCAAAATATTTAACATTTTGTGAGCAAAGGGCATTTTCCCCCTTATTTTATGTCACATGAATGTTGGGGGAAAATTATACCATGTAGACTCGTGAATCTTAATGTTATTAACTAGATATAGTCACGAAATGATGGCTTTGATTTTTGTCCTCTTTTCATTTTTCTTTAGTTAATTTTACTCTTACTATGGAATGTGCTTTTTCTTATTAGGAGGTCATTATGATAACTTAACCCTTTACTGAATCAGTGGAAAGGTCTTGAAACATGGTTCCCTAGATTAGAACCCAAAACCTGTCATCCAGTCCCCATATGAGCCTAAAGGTTGGCTCACACAGTAATAAATAGGGGGACGACACTAACGGTAAGGTGCAAATGATAGTTTTCCTTTGTTGTAGTCATTGTCCAGGTTTATGCCAACGACCACTTTCAAAATTACAACAGCAAGGAATGAAATCAAGTTTGCAACAACTGATATGACATTGGCTTGTGAAGGGTGATGAAAGTTGATGGTGGATCATACGAGTATTTGCAACAGTCTTTCATCCTTTACTATCGTGTTTACGATGAAGGCCATTACCACCCATCCAGAAATATTGCTTAATCTCATTTTGTGTTGCTTTAGGAAATAATTTTTGATTTTTTTACATCTGTCTCCTTAAGTTGGTCACTGTCATAGTGTGATGTGTGAGCCAGCCTTTAGCTATGCTTGGTCAACTCAATATTGTATGTCAGTTCATTTCTTCGCAAACTCAAGCTGTAATACATCCCGATCAACTGTTAAACAACCATTAACCTCTTAATTTCTACAAATCAGATATGTTACCCAGCCAACGTGTGTTGAGTTCACCTGAAGTCACACCTGCACTCTGTCTGTACCACACAGAATGTTATGATGGCTTCAACACTTTTATTTT